>JAQGAW010000399.1:0-30497 GCA_034698025.1 Phthiracarus crinitus
ATCATAATATAGTTTTCTTTATTTTAATAGTTTCATAACTTATAACTTAGTTTTTATGAATGAGTCACACAATCACACCTAATTAAGTGATTTATGATTTATCTGTGCTTTTAATCGTTAATTTGAGCTTTGTTTTTACACTGAGCACTATTGCATTTACATATCCATGTTTCAGTAATTTCAAGTTATAAGAGAAAATGTTAGTTTTTTGTTAGGCATTAAAAGAATTAGTGTGAGATAAAGTGTCAAAACTAAAAAAAATCAAATCTTGTTTATTTAAAAAAAACTGATGAAAACATCAAATTCTTTTTTTGTTTATATATTACCATATGATAACGAGCACTTAAACTATTAAAATAACTTAATACTTATCTTTAAATTATTTGCAGAGAACAAAATAATCGTTGAGTTAATAAAACTGATTAAATATTTTTAATATTTTTATCTTGTTTTAGATGCATATAATCGTGTATAAATTAGGTGCTTAAATGTATGCATATTTCTAATGGGAAAATTTTCTTTGAGAAAATTGAGTGAAATTATGAGAAAAATCTTTGGTAAATTTTAAAAATTTCTTTGAGAATAAAAGCACAATTCTTTGATATTTCTTTTAGGACATTAAATTATTTCAAAATTCTTTTACAATTCTTTGAAAGAAAATACGATATCCTAGAAATGTGATTTATTTAATAAAACTTTACATAAGATTTAACAGTTGTTCATTCTATTTTGGTGAAAATTATCTTTAAAATGCTAATAATCATGATACAGACATGATATGTTTTATAAAGACAATTGTGAAATGAAACCATACGTGCTAAGTTTTATAAAGTCAATTGCCGTCTTTATAAAGATAATCGTGTTTAACTGTATAATGAACAATAAAATTTTATTTGTAAAATTTTTTGAGATAGATCGAAATTCCTTGAACGTCTTTGAGGAAATTTTTGAAAATTAGCTATTTTTCCCAAAGAATAATTCTTTGAGAATAATAAAATTCTTTGAAATTCTTTGATTAAAGAATATTTTACTCCTTGCGTATTTCTTTAGTTTTTTCGTACATAAAGCCCGACAATGCCCGACATATTTTTAAACAAAGCGAATTAATTTTAATTAATTTTTTGTAATTCTTACAAACAATTTTAAAAGATTTTTTGTTAATTATTCAATGAATGTATGGACAAGATTTTGTAAAGAATATTTCTTTTCTACCACAGAATATTCGATTGATTGGAATATTTCTTTTCTTCACAATATGTTTTGACACTATAATTTTATAAATACTAAAATTAATTTAGAGATGAGTATATCAGTGACAGATGTTTCCATAATTATTTCCGAGAAACAAACAAATTGTTAGAAAACTGACAAATATATTGGTTATAAATATTTAATAAAGTGCTTTACAAATATTAATAATAAATAACTAAAACAAAATATTGTAGAGAACAGGAAAATAAATACCAGATAATAAAGATGGCTCTGTTATTAATCTTATTAACTCACTCATAGTCAATATTATCTCAATATATTTCTTAAGGTCAGGGTTGAAAATAAAAATGGATTTTAAACCTAAAATTTGATAAACAATTAACTTTAATTAAAGGATTAGAAATTGATTTTGTGTTTATTGGAAGTAATTAAGACATAAGCATAGGCTAAAATTTAAATAAAATTTAATTTTACCTTAATTCTGGACTTTTAACTTTAATCGATAATAAATTCATTATCTTTAACAGCAACTGGTAACTTATTTTTCATTTTTAAAAATAAATTATTCAATAAAGTAACTTATTATCACTATAAATATTAATTCGAATGATATTTATAAACATTTAAACTCGTCATTTGTAACCTTAAACAATATTTTGATAATACCTTGACTGATACATTGCTGTAATTATTTTTTTTGAGGTTGAATTGAGCTTAAACTGGTTTCAATCTATCTATAAAATCTGTTCTCGAGTTTAATCTATTCATTAGTAATTAAATACAGATAAAACTCTTTAGTAAACCCATTTTATAATTCAGTAATATTGTAAATACAAAACTTGAAAGATTAACTTTAAACTTTAGTTTAGTATTTAACAATTAATTAATAACCAGGATCTTGATAAATGCATATACTGTATAAATACACAGAAATTATAACAATACTGCTGTCCTCTAATGACACATAAATGTATATGCATTGAATGTATGATAGTCTAAATGTAGTGTAGTAGAGTTTTTCGATATTCATGAATACGGTATATTTTAAGCAAATTTCTAAATAAAAATTAATGAATTATTAAAAAAAACTAATGAAAACTTGAAGTTCTTTATTTTGTTTATATATCTACTTGAATTTACCAAAAAAAGTTAATACTAATCTTTAAATAAGTTATTAAAACTTTTTAAATATTTTTATATTATTTTAATTAGAATGCGAATCGGGCTCTTGTTTTAGAATTAAGTCCGAAAAAATATTCAAATTTTAAATTTATTCATAGAAATTGTAAAAAAAATAGAATTATTTCACATCATAATCATAGACCGGATTCTTAGGGCAAACCCTAAATTAACATAATTTATCCTTATATGCTTAAGAACCCTAATTTACCACAAATAGCCCTATTTAATCTTATCATAAGAAATGTTTTTACAATTAACTTATAGTACAAAGTAAAGTTAATAATTCGTACCATACATAAGTGCAATCATTAATAACAATTATAGAATGGATATTTAGGGTCTGCAATAAATTACACTAATATACATTATAACCCCAATATTTAATTTAGATAAATAAATGACTCAAATTTTGGACCTGAAAGATCAAGCATTAAGCAAATATTCTTTAAAACGGATTACATTTAAATAATACCTATTACCGTAATTGTTTCTAATTGGTGCAATAAATACTTTAAAATACATTGTCTATACTAGATATACAAATTGTATATAATTTTTATACCCTAATATTGCCCCTAATTTATAAATTTTTATGCCCTTCTACTTTACTATAATATTCAAAAATTTTGGCCCTAATAATCGGGTTTATTATCATAATTCAATATTTTTAAGCGCTAAAATATCCATTATTTACTGCATTAATTATATTTTATGATTTTATATGTTATTTATTTTGATTTTATAATTTTAATATTTCGAAAAATATTGGGTGGGGCTTTTGTAAATTAAATTTGTCAGGCTTTTATCAGGCTCGGGTCTTAAACTTATTGATTTCGCACCTCTATTTTAGATTGCAGTTTTTAGTGCATAATTCATTAGTTTTTTATGCATATTTATAAATCTAAAACGTAGTAAATTTAAATTGTTTATTATAAGATTATATAACTTGAAATATTTGTAAAGTTTATTACAAGTATATCGAATGCTGTTAATAACTTTTTAAATTAACATTATGTTCGGTTATAACTATCGCAATCAAATAATAAACTTTGGTATATACGGTAATAATTTTGATTAAATGACAAAAATACTTTAACATCGGTAATAATTGTTCGAATTTGTGTGCATTTATTGAACTCAAATATAATTTGACAGAATCTAAGAATTTTAATTTATAACCAAATCAAACGTACAATACTTAAACAAAACAAATTTAATTTATGTTCAATTAATTGAAAAAATAAGACTTAATTTCATACTAAACATAAATTATTTTATCAAATAAAGATGAAAAATAAGTAAATAGATATTAAATTGATATAAACATAGAGTAACGTAATATTAATGCGTAGCGCATTGAACACCAGGTCCTGCTCCGTGATGGCTGTGTTCGCCCATATCTTCATCGTAAACCTCATTACGTGCTCCGCGATTACCTCTGCGCTGATTAGTGGATTCTTGTTCGATATCGAGATCCATTAGCATCACTTCCTCAATCGATTCTCCTTGCGGTAAATCAGTGATGGGTCGCGGAGGAAGAATCGTCTCCAACTGCGCCACATATCGAGGATCTATAACTTCCGGAAATTTTACTATAAACTGAATAATCAACTTTCCCTTTTCGAACGGGTTCTTCCATCGCGGCATTCCCTCTCCGAGAACACACTTCAACGATCCATGTTTGATAACCTCTCCCGGAAGCGAAGTGATTACTAAAGTTCTATTGTCTAAAGTTTTGATTCCTCTTTGAAAGCCGCACAACGCTTCGGTAAGAGTGAGTTCCATTGAATGGAGCAGATCGTCGGTTCGCAACCGTTTGAAATGTTCGTTTTCTTTCTCGTCCAACACCACAATGATGTCTCCCGCCTGATCGAGTCCAGGCTCCATATCTCCTTCACCGGAAAACGTAATCTTCTGTCCGTCTTCCATACCTTTATCGATATGAACTTCTAGTATTTTCTTCTCTCGCGACACCTTCTTTCCGTCGCATTGTTTGCATCTATCCTTAGCTGCGATGCGTTCACCCTTTCCTCCGCAATCGTTACACATTGTCTGTATTTGTTGTACAATAGATGGGCCCAAATGCTCGATTCTAACAGTCATACCGGAACCGCGACAACTGCCACATCGTTCGGGTCCAGTGTTAGCGTTTCGCGTACCTCTTCCTTCACATTTCGTGCAAATCACCTTCTTTTGAATCGATAGCTTACGTGTTGTGCCATTATATAGCTCTTCGAGCGACACATTCATCTGATACACCACGTCTTTGCCTCTTCGCGGTCCACGTTCTCGTTGACGATTACCACTCATTCCGAAAAACATTTCGAAGATATCCATCGGTGAAGAGAAAGAGCCACCAGAACCGCCTTCTTTGATGGACTGTTCGCCTCCCAAGTCGTAAACGCGACGCTTTTCCGGATTAGAGAGCACTTCGTACGCTTGACTTATCAATTTAAATCTCTCGCCTTCATTGGGATTCTTGTCGGGATGATATTTAAGCGCTAATTTACGGTACGCTTTCTTTAGATCATCGCTATTACAGTTCGCTGGCACACCTAATATATCGTAATAACCCGTCTCTTTAACCATTTTGATTATCAATACTAATACGTAATTAAATGATCAATGATATAGTGTTTAAATGGTTTAAATCGTAATTCAGTGTTAACTTGAATGAGTATTAGCGCACAATAAACGTATAAATGTATGATATATCGTACAATGCTATAATGCTATAACATATAACGTGCACATATATATTCAATTCAATTCAATATACAGTGCAGAACAATCGAGAAACTTCTCCAAACACGTCATTAAATACATCATACATTTGCAATGCAATGCAATGCGCACAAACAGGGTTTCCCGAGAGGGGTCGAACCCCCGTATACCCCCTCCCAAAAAAATTGAAATAGTCGACCCCCAAAATTTTGAGATTTAATGTACGAAAAATTTTTTTTGTAAAAAATCTTTGTCATATTGTAAAAAAATTTGTCTATCAAATCAGATGAGTTTTTGTGACCCCTTAAATTTTGGTCAAATTTTAAAAAAATTATCTTATCTCTGTTTTTTTATTGGGGCGTGGTTTAAGCTTTCGTTGGGAAAAATTTTTGAGCCGAAGGCAAAATAATTTCCACTAAATCCGGTGAGTTTAACCCCCCTATAATTTTGAAAAAAGTCGAAAGGAAGTCAAAACTTGGGAAACCCTGCGCACTAAAATACTGTATAAAGTAATACTGTTACGTTATTGCACAATTAAGTTGACATGAAAGGTGGCGCCACTACACATCAACTCTCTATTTCAGTGATTAATAGAGTCCGGATTTTGGAGACATTGTCTTCATTGTCTCCAAAGCGTAATTTTTGTCTCCTTTTGGAGACATGTTCCCAAATTAGTAATAATGTCGACAATTGTCTCCAATATATAAATTATTGTATATATAAAACATAGAAATCAACAAACAGGAGCACTAAATTCAAAAGTGCAAAAAAGTATACTAAGAAATAAACACATGGATTGGTTAAAAATTAGCAAAAATCTTAAATTGAAAATTTCTTACGTCTCTTTAGTATCTTTTAATGTCAAACAACCTTTTTCTAATTATAAAATCTTATTCATTCTTAGACATCATTTAAATGAGAAAATTTTAATTATGTATATGATTAAATACAACAAAAATCGTTTATGAATTGTGTGCCTTAATATTAAAATTAAAATTTAATGTCGCCATTTGTCTCCATTTTACTAAATTTGTGTCTCCTATTTTGTCTCCTTTTCATTACAAATTTTTTATCCAAAATCCGGACTCTAATTATAACTTAAATTAATAACTAAATTTTTTCCAATGTGCTTCGAATCAATTTTAAATTTGCGCATAATATTAACAAATAATGATTGAACGGAATTAATCAAACAATTGTGTAACATATGGTGTGATTTTCGAAATTTTAAAATATAAAGACAAAATGGGATAAAATAATATGATTAAGTTTTTTCAATTTTTTTGGAACTTTTGAGTATGAAAAGCTTAAAAAAATATTTGAAAACTTAAACTTCTATTTCATGTTTGACCAAAAGTACACTTACGCTATGCAATCATTGCAATGGCGTTGGCAACCGAATGGCAACGCATTGTAGTCAATGGCAACCGAATGTTTAATCGCCTCAAGATATGAGTCTCAGCTAATTTTATTAAAAATTAATGTTTTCAATTACGTTCTATTGAATTAGTCCATTCAAAATCGGATTAACATAACTGAAATACTGTCCGTTAAACCGATAATGGTTTAGATTAGAGATCGAAATTGCAACTCCAACTCCATTGGAATAGGATTGGAGTTAAGAAAATAAGCTTAAAAAATAGTGGAGTTGGTGTAAAACTTTCAAATTTAATTGGGAATGGAGTGGAGTTGGAATAAGTTTAAAATGTTATTGGTTGGGGTTGGTTTGAGTCATCTGTATTTTTATCGGATTTAATATGGAGTTGGATGAAAAAGCTATTTGTGGAATGGAAATATTATTTTCCACATAAAAAATTTCCATAAAAAGCAAATTTTTATAATTTATAAAAATTTGTATTTAAAAAATAAGAGATAACCCAAATTTTGTAATGTTTATCGATAACTTGTTTGAAATGAATAAAATTAGCGTTGGAGTTGGTGTACAAAATTAAATTTTGAGTGGAGATCGAGTGGAGTTGGAATCAGTTTTATATTTTTTGTTGGAGTTTTTGATAAGTTTGTGGCATTTCTAAATGGAGTTGTTTGGAGTTCTAGCAAATATTTTTGTGAATTTCGATCTCTAGTTTAGATTGGTTTAGCAGTTGTTATTTTGTTATTGTTGCGTATTTCCATCTATCGGTCAAATCGATAAGTATATGAAATTTGAATTTTAAAAATGAATAGTTTATTGAAAACTGATGTCGATTTGCAAATCAATTCCGATTCGGATCCCAACTCTGTTTCTGTATCTGTTTCCGAATCGTCGAATTCGGTGAATTCGGTGTCGGATTCCCGTCGAATGGCATACATAGAAATGGTGACATCAGTCCCACGCGTGTGTTCGCCGACAATATGTGGTACAATGTATTACTCGACACCGAAGCGCACGCTCAACACCAACACCGAACCCATCAACGAATCGATGACCGAATTGATGACCGAATGCCACAATTCGTTTCACTGGTCCATCGAACAAATCGCTATTTTGAATCCGTTAGAGTTTTCGAATATCGAAGATTTAATTACATTCAAACAAATTGATAGACAAATGGATTCAAACTCAGATATGGATAAACAAAATGATGAATACTTCTCTCAAAAGCTGATCATTCCATCGCCAGAAACGGCTAAATGTTATGAAAGCGTTGACAAATGGCGTTTCAATTGTGACAGTTGTTCACCTTTTTTCTCGATTAATCGAACTCCAAAGCAAACTCCAATAACTGATAGTAATTGTGATTCCGTTAATGATATTCGTATCGCAACGCCTTTTAATTCAAAATCGAAACCTAAGAAGAAATTATTTGTCGACGAACTCTATCTGTCGCCGACGTGTTCGGCATCGCAATCGATTGAAACAACATTCGGCGAAACAGGCATCGACTTATCCATGTTATCGCCTATATATTCACCGAATTGGCGAAAAACTTGTTTATCCAAAAAAATAACTAATATTAGCACTGTTTTAATGAGTGACAGCAATACTGAATCATTAATCAATTGTAACAGTACTCACGATATGATCTCATTTCAATCAAATAGTAGTTATTCATTTAATCTAATAAATTTAAATCCATTGGATAATAGTTACCACGAATATAACGACTCGAAAATTTTTAATCAACTATTTTCTAAGACATCAACGCCTAGTAATTTATGAATAATTTGAATTACATCTCCAATTAATCGCATTACCTTTAAGTAACATTATAACTAATAATCTAATAAAGTTTAGGCTAAATTGAATATTTTAAAAATTTTAAAAACTTTTATAAAAAAATGTGCCAAATGTATCGTAAATTTTTTAAACAATATTTTTAAGCGATCGCAACATATATTGATTGTCATCGCGCTCTTCACATAAATTAAATTATAATTTAATAGGAAATCATAATTAGAAACTTTTAGTATATTCAAAAACATGTGCCATAACTGTCTTCTTGCATAAATCAATGTATCATTTAAATATATATACAATTTTTACGAGTCTAAATATGAACAATTTCAAGCGTGAAGAAGAAAGATGCTTACATTATCGACGAATTTAAAAAAAATCACACTTACTGTAAATTTTAGTTAAAAATGAAGCAAATTAGAATATATTTCCATTTGGCATTAATTTGAATTTGTTCGAAAACTGTTACGGTATCAATAAAAATATATACATTGTAATCATTAATTAATTTGATTTAAAATCATAAATATCGCAGAATAAATAAAATATAGGATTGAAGCGAGCCTTTTGTGCACTTCATTTTTTGAATAGCTTTTGATTTTAGGAAATATCTTTATAATTCATATATCATACAGTATTGATTGGAAGAAATGGGAATTTTTTAAAAATCATTATTATTTTCCTTAGATTTAAGCTATAAAAATAATAAAAACGAAAAATTGCTTATTTTTCCCATAAAATTCATACAGATTTAAATAAATTGGTTGCATTTCGCGTGAAGATGTATTGAAAAATTGTTGTTCCTTTCTTTTCCAATGATTTATCGTTAGTTTTCATTTAAGATGGGACGCCATATGCGCCTGTGATTTAGCAAATATGAATATATATCGTAAATTACGATTCGTAATGTGCAATATAAGCACATAATTAACTTTAACGCTAATTCTAATCAAATTATATATAACATTAAACAAATTTGCTGATATGTTTTGTATTTTGTTTAATTAAAAATACATGGTAAGCTTATTTTCTTATAGTATATAATCATTCAAAGTACAATAAAACCAAAAAGTTAGTTACGTTTATTTATTTAAATGTAATTATTAGATTTCGGTAAGAAATGGGAGATTTTTGTCTCGTTTTTAACATTTTCCATGATATAACGGTGTTTTCGGTAATTGAATATTTCCATTAAAACTTGAATCTTTAATATTTAAAGTTTAAAATATTCGCAACATTTTTCTGCTCTAACATTTCATAAGTTCTTACATTGAAGTGTGTATATTCGTGATCTAAACTATTTTAAACATTAATATAACTTTTAGAAAGTTTATTTTAGAAAAACCCTCAGTCATCAAAACGTTAATATCGCAAACTTATTAAAAAAATATACGCAAATTTTTTCGATTGTTATCTTAAACAAATTCAAAATGAGTATTATCTCGATTTGAAAAAGAAAGCCTCATATCTTAACTTTTAATTAGATATATATCTCGCAACGATATTATTTGAAACAAAAAAGTTATTCAAAAAAATGCGTTGCAGTAATGCGTTGTCACCCTATATACAGTATAAAAAATGTTTAAGAAGCCTACCTATATATGCAATTGGGTATGGATATTGAGTCTATGCACAAGTAGTAAGTCTTATACCGTACCTTTGCTAATAATGATAGCAACATTTCTACATAGTTTGTGTGAATGGGCAATACTGTAACACACGGAGCGGTGTTAGAAAATAACTAGCATTTCTAGTCTGTTGCTCTGTTGCTTTCCACGCCTTTTAGACACTTTCGCTGCACTTTCGTAGTACACAGTACAGTATACGCTGTGTGCACACTCACTGTACAGTACGCTATATGCTATACGGTATACGGTATACTGTGTACAGTGTACACTCTAAACTGTTTACTCAGTTTCATAGCTTGTTTGCGCTTTGAGTGCTTCATTCACTAATAAAATAGTGAAACAAGTGGTCGCATACCAAATACGTCAGGTGTTTATGTGATCACTTTTTAGGTCATTTAAACCATATGTTACCATATAATTGTTTGAAATTAAAGTGATTTAACTATAATATTCATTAGTTATTAATTGATATCAGTCTCAATAATGTTTGCTAATTGTTTAATTCAAGTTTTAAATGCCGATCATATTTTTAAATACTAGTCATTGAATGGACAGTGAAATAAGCTATAATCACAAAGATATGGATTTATATTGCATTGAAATCAATGAAGAACTAAAAGGCTATAGTGATCCTGTATTCCTAGACGACGAACGAGTCTTAAAGAATCTAATGTGTACTGAAGAAAGATATACTATTTCTTTGTCTTACTTTAAATGCGTGCAAACAGAGTTAAAGCCATACATGAGAAAAGTTGTAGCGATGTGGATGATTGAGGTATGTGTATGTGAATGTGTACGTTATGTGAATGTATGTGAATTCCTAAATATGAATTATTGAAACTTAAGAAACAAAGATATGATATGAGCTACTATTTCAAACATACCGTACATAATATATAGTCTATTAAATTTTAGTATAACTTATGCTTCATTTATTATCATTAGCTAATCTCGAATCGCTTCCCACATTCAAGTTTCATCTCAATCGCTAATTTTTACACATTTAACCATAAATTAATGGACAGAAGTTGTTGTTAATATTCATCTAATTATTTTTAAGATAAATGCTTATTTTTTTAAAAAAAACTTGACCCGAAGTTTTTTGCTATTATGTCACTATTTTGGGTCGCGACCCAGAGTTTCGGAACTTCTGGTGTATATGTTAATTACTAAAACTTTGAAAAAACGTTAGAAAGCGGGTATGAAATTGTTAATTATTCGTTTAAAAACTTGTAAAATTGTTTGAAAAATCGTGTGAAAATTTTTCAAATTTTATTACTCAAATGAATTATAATAGAGATTTCTTTGAATATCCAGTGTTTTCTTCGAACTAACTCGTGAGTGAATAACATTTTATCTTCTACTGTATACAGTTTATAGACTATACATTCCGGAGTATAAAGTGATATTGGAGTTTAAGGCATATAGAAAACACTTTAAACCATAAATTATCTCTAAAATATTTTTCATAAGTGTACTGTAACTTTAATTTTTGAAAAACAAATCAAATATTCGAATTAAAAGTTAGCAACAAATAAATTTATTATATTTGGATCATCTAAATGTTTAAAGTTTATTAGTAGATTAAAGTGTATCAGAAAATTGTTTTTTTTCTCAACTTTCTATTTCCTGATGCATGGGTTGGCATAATAGTACTTCACTATCAGTAGATAATATACACGTTTTATGGACAAAATTATCTTAATTTTAGATTAAAATTATATATCATAAAACGTCGTTTCCTTAATTATATATATATACAGTATATATATATATAACGTTTTAATAAAAGTTTGTTTCAATGTGTTTAACAATTTTTTACACATTTATTTTTTAATGCACGTTTCAAATTAAAATTAAAGATATTAAACATTAATTACTGTTTAGTTTACTTATAATTTACTTGAAAACAATTGAAATAATAAAATTAATCTTTCTATTATACCATATGTGTTTAGTACACCAAAACAATGGCAACTAATCTATAGTATAATGACTTGTATCACACAGTTTTTGATTAGATTTAATATCGAATTTTTGTAGCTGTTCTTACTTTCGAAAGTCTCTAATTTCAGTTCGAAAGCTATCGTAAGCATAAACGATAAGTCAGCAAACATTGTGTGTACCCTTATATTTCCCCTTTTATGCACTTTTTAAAAATATTCAGATTTGTATATAATTCCAATTATAAATTCCATTTTGCCTATTTTACTGATTATGAACATCGAATAACTACAAATTTTCTGGATCAGTAGAAATGGAGCTTATTTCAGTTAAGCAACTTAATGGAATATAATCTAATCTTAAAATGTTTTAAATACGGCATTCATTTTTAATTCAATTCGTTTTGTAATTTCCTTAGTTTTTACAATATGAATAATTTTCTTGCGGAACTGTTTCAATTTTATTTGTTCACTGTTGTTGCCAATTATCTCTCATTTTTATCATTATTTAATATAGAAAATCCCTTTATTGTCTTTATACGTGTATATATTCACTAGATTATTTTTTATTATGTCTAAAAACAGTTTTATACTTTGAAAACTATATCTTTACATTCATTTAAAACTAAAAGGCAAAAATTAAGCTAAATTTTTCAGTCGTTATTATAAATCCAGAGAAAATCGAATTTAATTATTGTTCTTTTATTAAAGAAATAAATTTATTTTTATATTAGTTATACTGTAATTTATAGAAAATTGACAAAAAAATTCAAAAATTGTTTGAGATATTTAATTAATTATTTAATTTTCTAACTATATATATTACGTTGATTAGTAGGAATTATTACATTTTCATATGCAGTATATCCATAGCAAACTTTCCGATAGTCTTAAGAATAATTTTTTAACTCACTTCTTCCCAAAAGTAGAGCTTATGCTTTCGACACTACACTGTCCGTTTGTCCGCAGTCAACTTAAACCGAATTTGTTACTAAAAAGTGAGTTCTCTGTAAATGCGACGTTTTTTTATGTTCCGTACTGTACAGTGTTTTGATTTGATGAGATATGATTGAGTGCTATCGATATTTAAATTGATATACTATCCATTAAGCAAAAAGCAGATATACTGTCCATCTAACAGTAACAGTATTACATTTTATTACAATAGTTAATAACGAATTTTATAACTTTATTTAATAGTTATAAATTAATAACAGGGACTCAATTTTTATGTATTTACGTAATAAAATGAATGGTATTTTACGTTTTTTAAAATTATTTCGTTATGTTTCGAATCAATTACCGTAATTTAAGATATATTATCACATACTGTAAAAAGCATATTCGACCAATAATGTGCATATACGCTACAAATATTTTATGTACCGGTATATGTAAAATTTCTAAACTGTTGTTTTGGTCAACAGTGAAAAATTAATCAATAAAAACTGATGTTTTCTTTAACTGATTAACTTTTGCTCAAAAAACGATTCAAATTCGATGCGTTAGGAGATGTGGAGTGTTTTATGATTATTACTCTTAATAAATTTTTCGTAAATCCAACGAGTTATTTGAAAATATCCGAAAGTATGTATACTCTGCTGTAAAGACCACCAAAACTCTGAGACGCATTGAATTGTAACTTTACTTTTCTTTGTTATAATTGATGCATGTTTAAGAGAATTTTAAGCCAAATATACTAAATTTTCTATCGGATTAAAATATAATCCTTAATTAATATTTAATTAATAACACAAAAATTTTCATGTTATTTTGATGTAAATGAGGCAAAATTTACACATTTTTTAACCTTTTCTGGAATTCCTTTGAAAGGTATGCGAAGAGGAAGGATGTCAAGAAGAAGTATTTCCACTATCAATGAATATATTGGACCGGTTCCTAGCGATTGTAAAAATTCGTAAAAGTCAATTACAACTTCTTGGATCAGTTTGTTTATTTTTAGCGTCGAAATTGCGTCAAACACATCCATTATCAGCAGAAAAATTAATTTTGTACACAGACAAGTCCATTACTATCGACGAATTAATGGTAATTTACTCTTTTTTAATTAATTTTAGTGTATTACTCTAATTTACAATTGAAACCGATAATCATCTGCCATCGCATCTGTTATCGAATTCTTTACTACAGTACATGAGTACATGTTTTTGTATAAACCATTCTTAAATATTTTTTTCACTCTCCAGTCACATATTCGCATATTCACATAGCTATAGCGTGACTGCATTCCATTAGGACAGGTGAACACTACGGTATTAAAATAGTACCATTGAGAAAATATTTTTTATTGTATTTGAGGTTACCCCACATGTTACACCGGAAGACCCTTCTTATATAAAATCGAAACACAATTGAATGGCATGCGACATACGAGTGGCACAGAGCATAGAGCAGCGCTGTATGGTATAGTGCAGTGCAGTGAGCAACAGTTGTACTGCCTCTGCCGTTGCAGCGCTGTATTGACATAATAGTGGCACCCTTACCCTATTGTCATCTGTTCGCATACCACCATATATATCCATCTTTTATAGCTTTGTATGAATGAAATTTTTTCTGATTACTACTCACCTGTAATAGCAGTGTTGCATAATAAGTATCGCATTATGCTGCGATAAAAAAGTTTCATTGAACACTTTCGAGTTGATAATAGGCTCAACTGTTATCGTGGCTGAAGTGCGTAAAGAGTTCATTCATCAATTCATAAATATTAGTAAAACGTAAATCTAATTGATTTAAACTTTGTTTGCAGGGTTGGGAACTGCTAGTATTAAATAGATTGAAATGGGATTTGGCAGCAATAACTCCTAATGATTTTTTAAATATACTACTGAGACGATTACACAAATGGCCAAAAGGATCAGAAGTCCAAACGCTGATCAAAAAACATTCGCAAACATTTATATCTTTATGCGCTTCGGGTAAGAATAATTTATAAAATTAAATAGTTATAGTTAAGTATATATTTGCGGTTTGAATGCGATGCGAGATATTGCCTCATCATTAATCACATATAACATTTGAGATACATATAAAATACATGAAATAGTTGTAGTGTTTGTATGTGTATGTATGTGTATGTGTATGTACTGTCTATATCAGACTGGTTTTAGTAACCACTATAAACACTATAAAGGGTTACTGAATTCACATATCAATTATTGCTGCAATGAGTTAAAAGTTGTTTTCTCTTTGCTTATATAAATATGATTGCGATTGCGGTGTTTTGTCTGCTACAAAGTAAATTTATATCAATTTGCGAAAAGGGAATGTTGTATGACTAGTTAACCTAAAGTCATATTTACTGTTTTCTGTCAATACAAGAATGCTTTGTTCATAAGTTTTAGTTGCTAAGGGGCTGTTCATAAACGACAAACCGTAAGCCTTGAACTTAACTATGCTTACTTTATAGTAACTCAGTCCGATTTCAACAATTTTATCCTTCAATCAGTCTATTGTCCACTAGGCTTCGGACTTATCCGAAATGATTAAACCCTAAAATATTCGCTATGTTAAAGTTTAAGGTGTTCAGTATCAACAGTGTCTAATATGTATGTGCACACAATATAAGCTAATGTATGCATATTATGACAACTCTTAAAATTTAGTAGCATTTTCCAGACATTTTCCATTTTCTTGCGTTTATATGCATATACTGTAGATTTAGGTTAAAGGAACGCATGAAAAACGGAAACAAAAGTTCTAACAAAAGTGCCACATTCCAGGCTCAAACAAGTTGTTGTGTGTTACGTTTCTTCTCTTGGGAAAGGAAATATAGGCGGAGACTATTTTCGTGCCAGAATGATATGAATGCCTTTCATTCTGTTTTCCAAGTTCTTTAATACATTCTATGAGGCGGACCTCTCTTTTACTGTGGCCATAGTATAATGCGGTAGTAAAGTAAAATTTTAGCTATATTTTTACACTGCCGACAATGCAAACAAAGCTTAAGCTACAGAAATGAAATATAAAACTTATTGATTCAATATAGTCTAATGAACCTAAAAAAAGTTTGTTTGACCATAACATTCTGTTCACACTAAACACGTAAATAAGTTATAATGTTAACAGTTTCCAATTTAACACAAACAAGTAATTATTTTTTCTAATTTGTTTTTAACAGAATTTAACTTTTCAATGTTTCCTCCATCAATGGTTGCCGCGGCCAGTATTATAACTGCAATAGAAGGACTCACTCGAATCAAAACCAATAAACTTTGGCACTTCACTAGACCTATGATTTCTCAATTGCATCAAATTACAGGAATAGAGCTGGTATGTCACTATGTCTCACTATGTCATATGATTTACTATTTGTTTTTGTTTATTTGATTCGCTCAAATCTAATCATCATCTAATGATATGATTAATATTCACATTCTTTCATTCATTCATTCATTCTTTGAAAGAATATGTTGCATAAATACATACATACATAATTATATACACCACAGCCACACACTTAGACTAGTACTACATTACACTAACAGTTACAGTGCACAGCATTATGCGTGTATTTTGATATTGAAAACAATTTGATTAGAGTTATGGAACAGAACAGTGCAGAGCAGAGCTGAACAGAACCGAACCGAACGGAAGTCTGTCTATTGGTGACCGTAAGTTTTACTACCTTATCAGTAGGTTTTTATGTTAGTTTAAATGCATGTGTGTTATGCCTGAGGGTGTGAATTCGTGACATCTCTTTGTTTTGGCTCCCAATAAAAGGTGCGCACAAATTGCTGTTTTTTAGTTATAAAAAACTAAATAGTAAATTCTTTGCACGTATACTCACGTATCCTCTTTATTCATTTTCTTACAAGCGATTGGTAGTCTATCTTTTGATTAGGATGGATGATTATCTTGACCCTCAAAAAAATGTCTATAACTTGCGATTTGATTTTTAAATTCTCACGACTGGCTTATATGCAATGCATGCCACTTTTTCACGGCCACTCAAAACAACCATAATATTCTGTTTTATAAGAGTGACGTAACAGGATTTAAGCCATTTTCCATACTTCCTGTGACGTGAAATTCACTATTTCTTTGTGGAATGTCTTATTTGTTTTGAGCTCATTGTCTTATAATATAGCTTTATTTCGAATCCGGATCCACTATAAAAACTATAATAAAGTGCTATTTTGCACATATTTTGGTGTGATTCTGGGGTCCATCAGTTTATACTGTTTTTTCTGATTATCGGGTGGGAAATGATTATCTTGTCCGCAGTTATTTGTTAAAAGAGCACCACCACTACCAGCGAATACTGTACAGTAACGTATAGCGAGAATAAGACTGCGTGAAAGCCTTGAGGCAAACCTGGGCCAAGCAATTTGAAAATTCCTACTTTATAGCTGCCGACACTTCATTGCTGCACTGTTGCAGCGCATCGATGGACTGTGCATGGACTGAGCAATTGCGGAGCCATCACATAAATATAGCGTGGAATAGGGTTACAGCCACGCCTTCCATGTGTAATGTGTACATCTTTCTCCAGCAGTGTTTCAGTGTTTCTGATGCAGCTCACCATTCACTTGCCTTTATATTGAACCACTACTTGTTAAAAGATGTTCAATATTATTGCTTTTTTGATTTAAAATATGTGCTCCACCGCACTAAGACTTTCCTATTAATAGAGTTCGCCTTAAGGATGATTCGCTTCACTACTTTTATTCGTTAAGTGTTTCGCTATTCGTTCGAGTGTTAAGTTTCCCATTAGCTTTCGCTCAACAATACACACCATTCAGACCTCTATTAGACATTCCTAAGCTAAACATTATTAATTACTTAATTTTATTTTGCTTTTAATTTTTATTTTTAATCAAAATGTTTAATGTCTTCTCAAAAAACTAAATTTAACGCAACAAAAATATTGAAATAAAAGTATAATTTATACTTAAAATGTCATACTAAGCAAATATTCTAAATATTTTATCTTACTGTATATCACTAACAATTTGGATATAAAACTAAAAGTTTTAGAAATCGTGAATATTTTCACTGATTTTTATTACGCTCAATAGTTAACTTTCGTTATTACATTTGTATTCATTTAATTATTATAAGAATAAAGGATGTAATTCTTTCTTAATTAGCAGATGATTTCTTAGAGTTAGGGATATCCTTATCATGACTTAAAGCAACATTTAAAGAATAAAGAATCGTATTCATGCTAATCATGCCTTTTATGGCAATGGTTATTATATGTTTTAATCTAATTTGATCGTCCTTTCTAGTATATCCCAAAATCTATACTTTTAACGTATCAAAATTTTCAAGCATTTCTTAACTTATTTCTATATTGTAATACTGTAACCAAAAATCTCGTATTAAGTCTCAACTAAATCGGTGTGGATTATTATAATAGCATTTTTAAATTAAATAAAATGTTTAAAAATGATTGATGCGTAACTTGAATCGATTGTCAAAACATTTCAATAAACAAATACATTTTGTACAGATTGATAAAAGTGTATTTATTAAACTTTTTATTTTTGTTCAAAATAGATACTAATAGTTCTAATATTTAATAAGCAACTCTTTATTCAAACTTCAAACCCAGATTAACTTTTAACTTAATTGAAGTTTGACAGAGAATATTGATTTAACTTAAATAGAATTTCATTCCTATTCAAAGAATTGCATTTTTGAATTCATGTCAAACAAACATTTATTTTCTTATGAATGCTACTGAAAGTATTAACGCCTAAAGTGTTTTCGTAAACATAAGGCTCGTTCACGATACTAAATGTGTAAGTGTTTAACAGCTTCTATTCTTCTATTCAAATGAAAATTACAATGTATATTATAATCTACGGTAAATTGAATTAGTAAATCTTTTTTCTTTAATTAATTTATTTTAAATTTTGGAGCCCATTCGCTACTCCCTAATCATTATATATCCCGATACTTTTATTTAATTAATTAAATGTTGAAATTTTGTAGGAAATCCTTTCTCTATTAGACCTTATAATAAATACTTTCTAATATTAATTTATTGATTACAGAAATATATGTAAAGCTAAAGAAAACTATGAAACCAGCTTTTTTAAAAAATATATATAGAATATTTGAAAATATGTAAGATTCTCTTAATTAAGTTTAGGAAAATAATTTAAATTTTATTTTACATATAATATTACACAGTTTTATGATATTCCGGTTTTATATCAATTAAATTTTGTCGTTTTTATATTTTGGACTTATTTCTCTTTCTGTAAAATCATTTAAGCTAAAAAAATTAAGAATAAAATTTTATTTTAAATATTCTAATTAATTAAAAATATTATTTTCTTCAGAATATTCTGCAAAATGAAAAAATCAATAATATTAATTTATTGTCAAACTAATAAAATATCAAACTCTTAAAATTTGCATACAGTAAACAAAACTTGTGCAGTTTCTAGAAACTCAATATAAGAAACAAATTTATAGATTTGATATATTGTTTGTTTAGAATTAAGTTTTAGTACGTAAACCGTTTAAATATGTTCTAATATAAACATTATAGTAAAACTGTGTGGGATTTTAATGAAGTGTTTAAATGAATTGATTTGAGTGTCATATTACTAGTAATCGATTTTAAGTTTAATGAGTTAGAAAAAAACAGAAGTGAAACGTTTTTTTAATTTTCAAAAATGTTCTTTTAATAATGTTATAATAAATACTGTTAGAATATTTAATTTAAATATTACTATAAAATCAATTAAATTGCTGAAAACTTGTTACGCTCTCATATTACATGTTGGTTTTGGGCATAATTTATTGAAAATACAGTCAAAACTATGGGCATTATTGCAGTTTTGAATGGGAATTTGTGCCCAACAGTTAGATGTGATTTTCTGACGATTGAATGTGAATTTTCAAATTTGACCATTTATTATAAATTATTATTAGGGCTAGTATTTTCCGGGACTAAAAAGTATTTAAAACGGGAGGGAACCGGGAACAAAAAATGTATTAAAACCGGGAATAGATTCGGGAAAAAATGTTTTTTATTTTCAAGTACAAAATATTTATTAAACTAATTATTTTCCTAAAATAAGCAAATCTTTAAAACTTTTATAAAAATTTATAAAAACTAAAACAAATGATGCACTAATTTAATACATTTACATAGACTTTTAAAATTTATTAAATCATAAAGTTCTATTTTTAACGATATTTTGCTAAATATTGCAAAAACGGGAACATTTTTCAGATTATATGCATATCCGGGAATATTTTACAAAACTGCTAAATCCGGGAAAAACCGGGAAAATAAAACCACTTTTATTTAAACTGTTATCTTTAATAGAATTTACTATATTAATCTCCTGGTTATATAATTAAAGAAAAAATGCGGTATTTTCCACGAAAATACTAGCCTTAGTTATAATACAGTAAAAGAATAATGTTGTAAACGTATAGTGATGTGACGAAAGTACACATACACTACAATTATTCCGCTTGCATCGCAAATTGATACTAATATGATAATTCTGTTTAATCATTTATTTATTAATTTTTTCGTAATTTGACATCAACTCGGTTGCATAAGAACTGTATGTTTTTCTTATTTTAAAAAGTATATTGTCACACATTTTTATGTTTAATTAATCTCTCTCTAATAATTATAATTAAAAATTACTTCAATAATTCAGTAAAAATAGACAGTTTTAAAGTAAGTTTTGTGTTACAAATGGTATGCATATACCAAAGTATGTGTTTATGTTTTTAGGGTTTGAAAGCTAAAAGGAACCCTAAAAACATAAACACGTAGTCTGGTATATGCATACCATTTGTAACACAAAACTTATTTTTGTTTATATTAAAATAAAAAGTTTTGTAACATGACATAACTCTATGCGTATTAGTCTTTGAACTGAATGATGATTTAGCGGATGCTTGTCTCGAAAAGTATTCGTATAATTTGATTGTGTATCAAATTTAAAACTGTCTATTTTTACTCAAATTTAAGAGAGAAAAGTTTAACATTGCAAATATTATTATTACGAAACAATTTTGAGAAATACATCATAGTTTTCAATATAAATTTCTATTGAACCAATAAAACTAATTTTTAAGAAAAATTATTAACGTATTTAAACGAAATTCGTTTTATTATTTATTTAACGAAATTAAACACAACAATTTTAATGTAATAATAAAACGAAATAAAAAGGGGCACTATTAATAATACGATTAAAGAAATGTAATAAATATATTATAATTTTCATCTTACTCTCGCATATAAAGAACAGCAAAATTTATTGCCATAATAGTTTTGTCGTTAAACATAATATGGATAACATATGTTCAAATATGGACATGAATAAACAATTGTCTGAACATATGATCATCAAAATTTAAGCAAAATAAACAATTATTAATATTTTATAAAACATAATATATTGTACAAAGACTCCATCTTTAGGCTCTAAGGCTCTCTAAAGCAGAGCTTAAGCTTTTAACCTCATGTTGAAGCTCCATAATATAGAAATAACAAACTAGATCTCCTATGCAAAAATTATGAGGTTAATCTGAGCCTAAAGATCAGGTTCAGACTTAATAGACTCTAATACTAACACAGTGTGAATTTTGCTATTAAATTGTTTAATGTACAGTATAAAAGGCAACTCAAAAGTAACAATAAATTTCTATCGAGTTATTCTTTTAAAATTAAAAATCTATTTTTTGAAATAAATAATTTAGTGTAAACATTTTTCAAACTATTTTATAATTCATTCAGATTAATCTTCGTTTGTTGAACCTTTTTTCTAACATTTTTCACAAAAGGCTGATTTTTAGCATTATTTATTTAAGAAATGTTAAAAAATCATTATGACAACTAAATTATTAGCGACGTTACTATTTATTAGTACTTATTTTAAAAAATTTATCTAATCATTTATAATCAAGTGGCATATTCTCATTATTAAGAGATGTGTTTATGAATGTAATAACACAATATTAATTATTTATATGGTATAGAATCAAAAACAAAGATTTTTGTTTCATTTGACAGAAAATTTCTAACAGTTATAATTGCATCGATAAAACTCTTTACCATCCATTTTAAGCGTCAATACACTAAAATTCTCGGTTCGGTGCGGTGCGTGTGGTGTCCTATTGGATTGGGATGAGTTTTGGTGGGGTTGTGGTAGTTTGTGATGTGGTTGGGTCGAAGTGGTGACCGGGAGGGTGGGGTTAGTGTAAGGTGGGTCGGGTTGGGGTTCTGGTGGGTCCGGGTGAGATGGCGATGGTTCGGATAGTTCGGGGTGTGATCCTATTGGGTCGGAGTGAGTTGTGATGTGATGGGGTTGGGCTGGGTCAAAGTGGAGCACGGGTAGGTGGGATTAGGGTTCAAATACCGTTCGGGTGGTGTCCGGGTAGGGTCCGAGTGTGACTCGGATGGCGTAAGAGTGGGATGAGGTGAGCAGGGTGGGTCCGAGTGGGGTCTGAGTGGGGTTCAGGTGGGATTGAGTGGGTCAGGTTTGGGTCCGTTCGGGGTCCGGGTTGGGTCCGGATGGGGTGGTGTATATCCAGGTGGGTCCTTGTGGGGTCCTATGGGTCGTGCTGAGTTGGGGTGGGATTGTAGTGGATTGTGATGGGTCGAAGTGGTGCCCAGGTGGGTGGGGATGGAGTCCGGTTGGGTTCCGGGTGGGTCGGTTTAGGGTCCAGGTTGGTCGGTTCGGGGTCTGGGTTGGTCGATAATGTGACCTCGTGAATTGTGGAATGCTGGGACAGTTAATTTGGTGAGTGTGGAAACGGTTGGAAAGTTATGGGTTGGGTTGGTTATGGTTGTGTAAAGGTGTCGTTTTTATTAGAATTTCAAACCATTTTCTCCCAACAAAGTCGGGCTAAAACCCTAGTGAAATTATAATTTTGAGAAAACGATTCATTCTTAAGTTTATCTCTTTGTAAACCATAAGTTATTTTTTATTTTACTAAATTTGCATAAAAATAAGAGTGTTGTGTGATTTTTCGTTTGTATAGGTTTGCAAAAGATTAGCTTATTGTAAATGTTTATTAATATTTTATGTAAAAATAATACAAATAAATAAAATGTGAATTTTCAGTAACGTATAATTTTATTAATTTATAATATCAATAATAGACAAATAAGATATTTGTAAAATTTAAAATTAATCAATAAGTTTTCCTCAATGACTGTGTGTTGTTGTGAGTTGGAATGTGTTTAAATTTTAAAAATTTGACTTTTAATAAAAAAAACATTAATTTATTATGTTCAGTAAAGATATTTTTATTAAACATTTTGTCGAGATTAAAATAAAACTTGGCTTTAAAAAATTGAAAATAAATTTTATTCAAAAAAGAGTTGCAATATGCCTTATTTTTATCTTATGTTTGTAAATCAATTTTATTTATAATTCATTTACATTTAAGTAAAAACAGTATTACGGCTTTGTGTAATTTATATTGAACTACATAATAGAATAAGGATTATATGGCAAACACTAATATGGCAATTTTTAAATGGAACGAAGTGGGAACAGCACTAGTGCTATACACAGAAAAGCAAGATAAAAAAACATTGTGTGAATGTGTTCAGGTTATGTTTGATGGAGTCAAGTTCGTGGCTCCATATGCCGGTACAGTTGCCGGCTTTGTTAAGCCAATGGTCATTCCTGACCCAGTGATGGTAGAGCTTAACAAAATAAATGATAAGTTATTCGAAGTCGAGAATAAGTTGGATAAAATTGTTTGCGAAATAAAGGAGGAGTTAAAATTAAATGAATATAACGCGTATCTGAACAAATTGCATATTATACAGGCAAGATAATCAAAATTTGGATTTATATTAATCTGCATGTCAATAGAGAGGGGTCTTGGTGGGTATACTCCCTCCCCAAAAGTTGAAAAAGTCAATCCCCCTACACAAAATTTTGAGATTTCAGAGACAAAAAAAGTTGAAAAAGTTTAAAATTTATTATCAAAATATAAAAAAAATGTAAATAATAACTGACGAGTTTTTGTGACATTATTAAATTTGGATCAAATTTTCAAAAAATAATTATGTTTAGAAATTTACGTGATATGGCAAACTTATTTACAAGTTTCATTGCGTATATAAAACAAAGTTATTTTAGCAAACTTGAAGAGAAGTTTATTAGAAAAGTGAGAACATTGTCAAACTTAGACTATAAAGGAATGGCTAACGTAATATTCGATTACTTGACCAATCAATACCCATTTCGTGAATGGTTTGTTTCGATGGCCTATGCTTCCATAAATATGGTAAACTACATGCCCGGACAGTTTTATTATGATTTTGATAAAAATCAATCGATTTATATATTCGATTGTTAATTAGACGGCAGTCGACTGATTATGAGCGCTAAAGATTTTCGTGAAAGAAGCTCATCATTGTGTAAGATTTAGATATGTTCTTAATTTTTTATATTTAAGGGAATTTTTTTGGAATATTCGATAACTTAAAATAAGTTTTTGTATTTTATTTTAAATTGAATTCCAACATTTATTAAAATAAACATCAAAATAGATATGAGTTTAAAAAATTTTAAAACCATCAAAGATAAGTTTTAATTAAAAACATTCTTTCTTTTAAACAGGAAAAATAAGGGCTAGTGATATATAAATTTATTTGATAGAAATTTTCTAAAAGTGAATTTTTTTTTCTATTTAAAAATCTGTTCAAATTCACGTCTTATCATTATATATGATCTATTTCTTAGCATATAAAAACTCCAGGAAGATATTCATAACATCTACAATTGCTAATAATTCTAATTACAAGGATGACGTCAACAAATTACTATCTAGAATCGATGAACAAACTTATTGCAAATATGACGGATGGTTTGAAGGCATGAACATTGTGTGCCAAAACACTTGTAAAGTTGTGTCCGATTGTTTGCCTCAACAATATTCCAGCCAAATATTATGCATGAGTAGTATGTATAATACTGATGCTCATTATGATTACAAATATAGTGATCGAGCTTTGATTAGTACCCATAAACGATTCATTAAAGGATCGCTTGGATTTTCTAGTGTTGAGGTGGAAATAATCACTATTAAAAAATGTTAAATATAATATTAACAATAGAATTAAAAATATCTGTTAGTAATCTTGTAGTGTAATCTTGGTTTAAATTAACGGATTGAGAAAATTTTCAATCTAAAATTTGTGTAATAAATTAAAATAAAAAAGAAAATGATCATTCAAAATAAGCTCACGTTGTATTGTATATTAATAGTAAAATAATAAGTTTAGTTTATTAAATATTTTTGGTATTTTAATTATGGTACTTATTGTTGCATTTCAAATGTAAAGAAACAGTACTTTTAAATTATATTTCATATTTTTAATATTTTCTCGTAGTTAAGTAAAGATGAAACTTTAGGTAAAATGAAAAATTTATTCAAATTTTAATTATAGACGAATAATAAAAATAAAGGCTTAAACCCGCGCTTAGTTTATGACATTCAGTCTGTCCAGAGTTTTTAAATTGTTTAATGTATAAAAGGCTAATCAAAAATAACTAGAAAATTATGTTCAAAATATGTTCGAGTTTTTGTAAGATCAATCTATTAAATGTAAAAATTAATGATTTAGGTTATTCCAACTTTTTCAAACCACATAAAACCGCCAATTTGATTTAAAAACAGCAAAGCGTTGTCATATTTTGGATTAAAACTGCAACAAACCTCGGATTTAACCGCCAAACGGTCATGTATTTAAAATATTATTAAAAAACATTGTTTAACACATTTTTTTAATAAATGGACTTATTTTTTTTAAAAATGATTTAAATTTAAAATAATGAGGATATTTTATTAAAATATAATAAGAATTTCAAAGTTAATAAATTATGTAACTATACTTCCATATTTGAAAAATTACACGAAATAATTTAATAATTATTGTTTAAATGATATAATTTTTTATTAATATATAGAGTATCCAAATTATAGCATTTGCTACTTTTTTGTTTCATATGATAAAACCATAAAAATATATATGTACACAAATCACAAAGTTTGTAGTCGTTTAGCTCAATTTGTAAATGATATTTTCTAAAGATAAATGATAGATTTGCTATTTTGATTGTTGATGCATAAAGACACTAAGATTATTTTTATAGCGATTATTTTGCCTGTAATTTTGATTTAAAAAGTTCGGGTAGAGTTATCATTCAAAGAAAAGAGTTGTTTTATAACAGAGTTAATTGTCCAAAACTAATGTTTATTATACCAAATAATTAAGTATATTGGAGTGGTGTTAAACTTAGGTTCAAAGTAATAAATAATAAGTTATTCTATACTAAAGTTTTTACTAATATATTTATTCTAAATCGGGTCTTAACAACATTTACACAATTATGAGTTGTTCATTATATCGATGTTAATTATAGGTAAGTTTCGCCTGTATATGCATTTGCAGTCAGATAAAAATATATTTTTTCTTTTAATTTTTAAAATGTTTATACTCAAGACAGTTAGAAAACTGTTAAAATAATGGAAAATAGATTTTAAGATAAAATTAAGGAAATTGTTAAAAATTTATAAATTCTAATTTTGTTATTTATTAATGCTATTTTTATCGATATTTTTACATGCTTTAAATGCTATTATTTTGATTCCCTATTAATAAACGTATAAATATTATACTTTCCAATCATTACTATTAATTTTAATTTGCGGTTTGGTAGTATAACCGTCAAAACAGCAAAATTAATATAAATACAAACCGTAACTGCACCGCCAAAATAACTGTAGGTTTAAACCGCGGCTTAATCGCAAGATAGCAATCTTTAGCAAAATTATATTTTTTAAAATTTAAATTTTCTGAAAAACATTTTTAAATCTATTTTAAAAGTCTTTCAAATGATTAATCATAGTCTGTTGAACCCTTTTATCTTACAATTTTCACAAGTGAGAGGCCGACTATTAGCAGTATTTGACTTAAAAATGTTAAAATATTAAAATCATTATAACAACTAAATTTATAGACTTTACTATTAGTTATAGTTAATATAGATAAAGTCTAAACGAGTATTTTTAGTAAAAAATAAATCTAATCATGTAAAAGCAAATGGCATATTCTCACCATTCAAATAACATTTAAATTATTAAGAAAATTAGAACAATAAATAAATTTGATTTACAATTTTGAACAAAAATATGTTGGTTATATTCACGGTATTTTTTGTATTAATTTTTCATTCATCATTTGGTAAGAATTTGACAAAAACATTTAATAAATATGGTTTAATATAAATATATTTAAACATGTCATCATTAGCTGAACAATCTTTACATTGTGGCGATTGGGATGCATTTAGGGATGAATTGTGTTACAAAGTATTCGATAATAAAGAGCTGAAGACCAATGATGAGGCGAAAAAGGTGTGCAATCAAAATGAAGGCTCGAGTTTGATAACTATTCATTCTCAAGAAGAACAAGATTTTTTGTTTAATCTTTTGAATAAAACACACAAAACGGATAATGATGTATGGATTGGCGCTGAATATAAGGAAAATAAGCTAAAGTGGATTAATAATGTTACTGTAAATTACACAAACTGGGCAAATGGTTATCCTATTAACGATGTCAGGTACGATTGCGTTAATATGGCAATGGAAGAACCGTTTAATGGGAAATGGCTTAACGCTCCGTGCAGTAAAGTTAATGTAGTTGTATGTCAAAAGTTGCAAAATTGGCTGTTCTCTTATCTGCAAAATACTGTCATTGAATTACGAAAGTCTTTTGATAACATAACAATGCAATTAGAGAGTACTAAAAATCAGTTAA
The DNA here is from genome assembly GCA_034698025.1 of Phthiracarus crinitus. Classification (NCBI taxonomy): domain Eukaryota; kingdom Metazoa; phylum Arthropoda; class Arachnida; order Sarcoptiformes; family Phthiracaridae; genus Phthiracarus; species Phthiracarus crinitus. The sequence goes on from JAQGAW010000399.1 coordinate 27,664, forward strand.
AAAATACAAAATCCCAATTAGTAAATAGTGAATTAAAAATGGATCAAATTTTTAATGATCTAAATAACACTAAACTAAAACTTAAAAATACAACTTTGGAGTTAGAGAACACTAAATCCGAAATTATTAAAACTGCAAAAGAATCCACACCTCCGGGAACCATAGCATATTATTCAAACACTAAAGCACCATTGGGTTGGCTTAAAGCAAATGGACAGTTAGTGTCTCGTACAACATATGCTAATTTATTCGCAACTATTGGCACCACATATGGTTCAGGTGATGGCAGCACTACATTCACATTACCAGATCTAAGGGGAGAATTCATTCTTGGTTGGAGTGATGGGAAAGACGTCGATAAAGACAGGATTTTTGGATCATTCCAAGTGGGATCGAGTATTCCTTATGCTTCTGTCATAGAAGGCAGTTCTAATGTTATTGGCGCTTATGGTTGGTATCTTAATAGACTGTTTGTTGGAACAACTTTTGATGGTGGATATACTATGCAAATACCTTCAGGACAAACCAGAGATGGTTTAACATTTCCATCCGATAATTTGGGTTACATTAACGTTACCCAAAATGGAAAAGTATCGTTTTGGAGTGTACTGAATGGTACGCGACCACGAAATGTTGCTCTATTAGCGTGTATTAAATATTAAAAATAATTACAAACCTTTATTATCTGTTATATGTGAGTTTCCAAAATTTAATTTAACTTCCAAATTATATTATTACAAATTCATGAATAAATTTAAATTTATAAATTAATACATAATTAAAAATACACATTCATAAATTAGATCAATATTTTTTATCAGCAGTGCAATTAATTCATTTTTGTTATTTGTGTATTAACAAACGAAATGGATAAGCGAAAAATGTAATAAAAAAGATACTTTAATTTGAAATATAGACGAACTTTCGGAAACGACCGGACATAATATTTTACTTGAGTTCTATTGAACTTATAATTAGTTTTGAAATTAATAACGTTTTTTTAAAATTAAAATTATTCTTTTAGAACTTTTTAAATATATATTAACCATAAATGAAATCTCAATGAAAATATTTTACCTCATATGATCTAATATTTTTAGACTAATTTAATCGGGCCTAATCTGACAACGCTTTTCACTTTACCAAATTAATTAGTGACCAATTAGGTCCTAACTTCAATCTTTCTTTCTCGTTTGGTACAATTGTAACATAAAATTAATAAATGCTCTAAAATTTGAATTAATAGAATAAATGACATTTGTGATTGAATATTATGTTACTGCGTATTTTGTTATAAATATAGCCTTTGAAATTTTGATATTATTACAAATTTTGTTTAAATTTCACAATTTGAACTAAAGTCTGTTTTATCGAATATAAATGGTATTCAAACTATTCCGTTGTAAATATATATTCTGACCATAATAATATTATTTTACAATATGTCTTATATAAAAGATAGTTGCAATATAAACTTGTGTGCGTATTTATATTTGGCTAATATTAACACTTCAGTGGAAAAGTGGGATAAAATCTATCCAAACGCCTCTGCGAGCTAATAACTTTTTAATCCTAAAAGTGACTTTATTGGGTTTTTAGATATGCCTCAATTAATTATTTCTCATTATCAGTATTTTTTCATTCCTTAATCAGTTAAAACAAAATTTATAATAAACCTAAAGTAATTACGGGGCAATCTATTAACCCGTAATACCTTAAATTGTTGATAGTGCTTTTAAATACGATTTTCCCATTTTTATTTAACATTTTCTGTATAACACGAAAAGATTAAGCGTGATGTGCAAAGCATAGTGGAAGGCAGCAAAATATTTAATCCCAAATTACCATAAATGAAAATTTTTTGGTGATACCACTGAAGTGTTAAATCAAATTATCAATCCTATTAATTGTACGTTCTTTCAATATTTTCATTTTGATAAATATATAATATAAATCACAAAAAAATTCCTTCGTTCATAAGGATTTAAAATAACTTCGAATACAGATGTTTCATTCACAACGATTATATTTAAATTATTTTATTTTCACTATTCGTTAAGTATAAAGCAGTATTTTAATTATGAATTTTTTATATTATACATTTTTAAACATTTTTCTAGTTGTTTTTTCTGGGATTTCTAATGGTATTTGAATATTTTTTTATAAAATTCTTCAAAATATTAAACTTAATAAATCAATTTTTATTATTATATACAGCCGAACAAACACTTCAATGCGGAGATTGGGAAACATTTAAAGATGAAAAATGGTATAAAATTATGAGCATTAAAGGGTTTCAGAATTATTAGGACGCAAAACAATCGTGTTATCAAACTAGATGGATCTTTTATAGTAACAATTAATTCAAAAGAGGAACAAGAGTATCTGTTTAATCTGCTTTATCCTGTTCACAAAATTGTTAATGAAGTATGGATTGGCGCTAAGATTAAAGAAAACGTTATGAGTTGGACTGATAACACAACCGTTAATTTCACAAATTGGGGTAATAATAACCCAATTAAGGAAAATGGGTATGAATGCGTAAGATTGGAAATGGTCCCAAGTAATGGAAAATGGTTTAACGTTCCATGCAATCAAAATCATTTGGTTGTTTGTCAAAAAATACAAAACTGTCTATTTTCTTAATGGAATTAAGAGAATCATTTGCTAATTTAACTGCTAAATTTGAAAAAACTGAAATGGAACTTAAAAACACGAAATATGAACATAAAATTTCAAATCTAAAGCTTAAACAAGATCGATACGGTCATAATATCTGACTTTGCGGTTTGTGTTTAATTATTTTTGTATATCTTTGTTATATTTTGATATGG
>JAQGAW010000400.1:0-30429 GCA_034698025.1 Phthiracarus crinitus
CCCGAATATTACCTTTTTTATGCCCCGAATCCCTCCCGAATTTGAATGATTTTTACCCCGAATTTGGTTGGCCTTAGTAATGACTGTCAACTGCAGAGCTTTGAGTTGTAACCAATTAAAGTTAAAACCAAAATCATATTAAGAATTTTAATAAATCTTATATATACAGTATATACTGTATATGTTCATATATCATATGCTATTTTTCTAGCAGAAAGTCATAATTTTTATAAATATATGAATATTTTACCCCTTGAGATATCCATTTATGTCCCATACCGTTAATATAATTAGTATATGAAACATTAAATTTAGAAGAGAGTATATTAAAATACTCCGAAACGCTATAATGAAAATGTACGAATCCGTCGGACCACTAAATAAATAAATCATATTATAATTTTTAATTTAAAATGAATAGTAATATTAAAATTGATATTATATTATATAAATTATTATACCGGTGTCTGATATTCTGTTATGACACTAATTTCCGTTAAATTTTTATGATAATAGCCAACTGGAAAATAATTTGTATTGTTTTTTAGTTTCAAGTGATTAAGTATTACATCCATTTTTACTACTAATTTTGTAATAGATATGAATCATGTTTAATACGTGCAATAACTTTAGTTGTCCTGAATTATTCACTGTGTTTGAGAGTAACTTCGATCCCTTAACAGTAATTATTCGGTTATTCATAAATTTTACAAATAAATCAATAATGAGTTTTTTAATGATATAATTATTGAAATAATTAGTATTTATATTGCATAAGAAACTAATACGCAATATCTCAAGTGGGGGATATCGCAAGTCTCTGATTGTGTGGGGGACATACTGTATACTTTGGGAAACTTTCGAAGTTTCGTCTAATTTAGCAACAATTTATTGGCTTTCAACTAAAGTTTACAAAATAAGCTCGACTTTTTTGTAGATATACAATAAACACATAGACATCAATAGTTCAAACGCCGAAATATGCAAACATTAATGTGCAGGCTTTCACTGTATTGTCATCGTTATTAAGTCACATCGTTATTGAGTCACTCTACTGTATAAAAGTTCACTAAAATAGTTTAATAAATGTTTTTCAAATGGAAATTTAAACCATACTCCATTCATAATTCATAGAAGTAACAAAAACTCATTTAAATTAAAAAATTTTTAACCAAAAAAAACATTTCTATTTTTAACCAAAATAATAGTTCAAAAAATTATCATCAGTTGAGTATTAGAGTTGATGACATACCGTAATGCTATTTTTATAGTGCTCTTTATTATTCCAATGGCGAAAGATTTTTGTTAATCCTTGTAGATCTAAAAAACATTATCATTTTATTAATTAAAAATGTGAGAAAAATTAAGTTAGAGCTCAACTATTTATATACCATATATTGAATAATGTTTTATTAAATGTGATCATTCGATCGTAAATACTGAAAGTTAAATTCTTAACTTTATTTTCTGAAAATTAATTAAATTTATTTTCATTGACAATGCTTTATTTTGAAAAAATTACTCAAGAAATTTTTTCTTAGAATTTTGGTTATTAGATATAATTTTATACTTTTTTTTGCTTTCAATATTTTTTTAAAAAAGATAAATTCCATTGTAACATAAAAAGACGCGAAACATCTACACCATAATTATAGTATTGTGCGAGAGATGTCTGTAGAAAAATGTTTCTACTCTATCACTTTACCATTACTTTTTTCGTCAGTATTATATGCTTATATTTGAATTAAGTATTATCTCTTTTTTCGCAATTTATGTTTCGGGCGACAAACAAAGTTGTTAAAGATTTTGAAGTCTATGTTGGGTGGAGTTGTCGACGAATTTGCAGACAATAAAGCCAACAATTTATGGCTTGAAAACTATCGCAACAGTAACTTATAATCAAATTTGCCAACTTCTCTCTCTCTCTCTCTCTCTCTCTCTCTCTCTCTCTCTCTCTCTCTCTCTCTCGACTTTTCGTGGAAAGCGGAAAACATTTTTTTAGTTTCTTTCTTCATTAAATTTTACGCAATTTTTTTTATCAGTCAAGGGTGTGAAAACGTGAAAATGTGAACATTTCGGCATGTTTTGACAATTTTTTAGGTTAAAGTGTCAGTAACACTAAATAAGAACAGAAACTCACTAATAAATGCTATAATTTAAAGAAATATTTTTCTGTAAGTTAAACACTGGACTGAAATCTGTATTCAATAATTAATTATTATGTTTGGTTGTTAACAAGATGTTGAAATTTTTATTTTTGTTTTTCTAAGTTTTATCGTAAAAGTTAATCTCTCTTATTCGAACAAAATAATCCAGTATTTCGTCGCAAACTTAATCTGAAATGAAGTGTCATTGAAAGCCGACAAACACGGGAACAGAGAACGCAGACAGATGTCAATCGGTAATCCATGAGAGCTTCCTTTTCACTAAGTTTTAAATGAACTCATAACTTAACTCTGTTTCCTTCGAGATATTTAAAGCATATGTTTTTTTTTGCGTTTGACATTTTTTTGAAATAATAGTAAGTTAAACATATTTATTCTAAGTTTTCGAAGGCTAATGTTCTCTATTTGTCAATCGCTTATTTCGATCGATGTCTTAAGCTTATATAAGCTTATTCTATTTATTTTAATTCCATTTACATCACTAATAGATTAAGCCTATTATAATATATGGTAAACAATAATTATTATATATTGTAAAAGATTTTCAGTCTTATGATTTCGTAACATGTGATTTGTGATATTATTAGATGTGTTTTGAATATCCACATAAATTACTTTATCAATATATTTTCTATAATTACTTTTAATTTTTTATTAAAAGCTATAAAAGGAAGTAAAAAAGATCAATATTCATAAAACTGTAAGAAACACAACTGTATATCACAAACTGTATGTATCCTTTATATATATGTATATACTGTACTGTACGCTTACGTTATTGCATACTGTATTAAAGGATGGCTTACTTTTACTTACAAACAATCTTACTGTTTATAGTTTTATATTGATGTATTGATGTACACTCGTTTTTAGTTATGTATTAGAGGAACAATTATACAATTTTTAATTTGCATTTTATATGAAGCGAATTATTAAATAATTCTATTGATATGGTTAAAGCGTACAGATTTCGTTCATAAGTAATGAACTGGCAATGAATAACAAACGGCATACAGTACTGACGCGTATACTGTACTCAATACTTTGAACAGAATCAAATTAAACTAAAACTGCAGCACTAATAGTTTAATTAACCGTTGCTGAGCAGCGAAGCGCTATAAAGAAAGATTACAAATTTTCTATTTAAGAAAAATATTGGTTTAAACAGTTATACGGTATTATCAAAAGAACTATTTTGAAAGAGTGCTGCTTTTTGTTGGCAGAGTTATTGATCACTAGTGTCAAAAGAATTCCTTTAATCCAGAGAATTGCAGGCTATTTCCAAGAGAACATAAAGAGCTGTGGAGCAGCAGCTCTGCCCATACCATACCACTGAAGAAACCGCACCTTTAATGCATTTTAGTGCTTAACCCGCTTATGTGTCCAAAAAGAAAATTCAGTGAAACGCAAAAACTTTTCAAAAACTGCTAACCGTTCCCTTTCATGACTAAGTTAAGTGAAGCACTCTCTAATAATGCTGTCTCTAACGCCAGTTTTAATACGATCCTTAAGGAGATTTATCTCTATAGAAAAGTTGTAAACAAGTTTTTAGTGTTTACTAATGCAACGCAGCGTTAAACACCACAATCTATAGTTAAGTCCTCTTTTAAGTTTCCATTTCACAATAAGTCTGAATCGATTGATACATTTACGTTAAGCGAATTATTTTATTTATTAAACTTATGCATAATCTATCCTTCTTTCGAAGGGTTTGCGATCAATTTTTTCTCGCATTCTTTCCAGAAAAATATATGCCATTAAACCACAATTGTAAACATTGCGGTCAATAATAAATTGAATACTATTATTGTTGATTATATCGTTAATGATAGCAATAAATGAAAATATACCGAAAAAGAGAAATATGCAACTGATAATCTTATGAAGAAAAGTTGGGATAACTTACTTGACGAGCACACACCCCTATCAGCCGTAAGCTATTCTTTTGCCATTCACTTCTCTATTGTATAGATTTTTAAATGTCTTCCTTTGTTAATAACACGAACTTACCGTACGCTACACGCTATTAGTTAATAATCATTTTTATAAGTTCAATGAATTTTTTTGTTGTTGAAGATGCGAAACAAATATTATTAAGTTTGATAAAAAAAATTATTCCATTTGAAATTGACTATAATTTTCGGCTATTTCTTTTGAGTATGAAATTTTTTGCTCTTTGAATTATTAACAATGAGTTTTGAATAGCAATGAAAGTACTAAACTTAATGATATCGAAAAAATATTTCTTTGCAAATATTTAGAGTAAGCTCATTATATAACTTTTCATCTGTATATTGGATTAAATTTGATTCTTTCCAAATTACCATTAAATCTCTCAACAAACTGTTTCCAACTTAAAAAAGTTTCGTTTTAACACTCGTTCAATATTATGTTAATTACTGTTTCAACTGACACGTGTTAGCGTTCATTTCTATGCTATTAATTAGATACTATTCAATTTATGATTAAATAAGCAAATTCTAACATTTTAATTACTCTTATTTACATTTAAGGCACTTTACTTAGTTTTTATATTAACTAAATAAATACGAATACAAGTAAAATATTTTTTTTTGTGATAATAATTTTAAAATGCATTCATATATTTCAAGTCAAACTTGTATTACTGGCGAAACGGAATTCTAACAAAAATAATTCTAAGAAAGGAAATGTAATCGTGTTTCAGTTTTGGTTCTTGAAAGCCATTTCATTACTCTTAAGATGAAATACTAGTAAACATCGATTAAATTTAACAAACTATAATAAAATTATAAATTATATAAATTATTAGATATTTTGAACATTATTTTTAATTATTTGATTTTTTTTAGTTTAAACCGAGCTTATTTGAGTTTACAAATTAAAAAATTTAAAAAATAAAAATTCTGCGCACAAAAATAGAATACAAATCATACATTCGACTATAAGTGCGACAAATAAATCTTTAAGCAAATGTATGGTTATTTCAGACAAATTATGAGAGCCTTCGAATGACAAGTTTTCCATTTTAAGTTTTCGAAGTCCATAAAACATTTCCATTAATTTCATTCTATTAAACCATTTCATATTAAGACCAATTTCTACCGAATGCTTCATTCTATTGTAATGTAAGATTTAATCACAATTCCTTAACATAATTAAATTTTTTCAAAAATTTATTTTATAGAGTAACAAACATTTTTGATAGAAAGTGAACGATAAATTACTTTTTCAATAACTTGTTTCGGGCTATAGAACTGAACTTGTTTACGGGATAACCGATAAAGCATGGAAAGTAACGCTCGTCTGCAATAGCCATTGAAGACGATAAGTGTATGTATTTGTTATATAATCTTTCAACTGGTGTTCCTTCTCTTAAATACACCGCTTTTTTCTTCACCACTTCGTTGATGATATAGTCTTGAATTTTATCCTTAAATTAAAATTGATTAAAATTAAATGTACGAACCCATACATTGTTGGTAAAGAAAATCCTTATTTACTAATGAATCGCTTTTGCTCTGCAATTTGTTTCGCAAAAATTTAAGTTTGTATTCTTGCTGTGGATGTTGTGTCACAGAATCTAAAAATGAATGCGTTCCTGTTATTAGCGTTAAATTAGTTTCAGCCAAATCTTTAAAATTATGAATTGTTTTCATTGGTTCGAATAGCAATGACGACAATACTTGACCAGAAAAACAAGACACGATAACAATTGATGCCAAAAACCATACTTTCGTAATAAAAGCGTAATGTTTTTTATCTGCCGATTGATTTAAAAGTATGCCAAAAGTTTGGAAAAATACTTTGATAAAATCTCCTTTTGATCCTTTTTATAATAAAAATTAATTTTGTTTTAAAAGTTATGAATGGACCAAATTTCATTAAAAAATTACTCGCAAACTTTTCCGTATTATAGGTTATGATTGAGACAATTATAATGAATTGCAATATTAATATCCAAATGGTTAACGAAAATATATTGAAAATGTTAAATAAATTTCTTTCCTCTGGATATAAAGCGCTTAATATGACAAAATTGTGATCATCCATAATCCAAGAAGACCTGGCAAACCCCCATAACCACTCTTCGATCGAATAAAATGCCAAAAGTATATCAATTTTCGGCTAAATTAAATTTCATTGTTGTAATAAGTAATGCACAGCAAGAAAAGAGAATATTAGAGAATCGTTAAGTGCTATCATTTTTTTGATGGCAGTTACGGTCCTGTAAACAATTTTACATTTAATATGATACTAGGCTTCACATGTATGTGAAAGTGATAAATATTTGCATCAAAACTTATTTCTATTTTTATTTGATTTACATTGAATATATTACACCAGAATGAGGCTTATTTGATACATTGTGCTGTTACTTAAGATCATTATCTTTTAATTAAGAGGAATTTAAGACCTCAAACACTTTTTGACAAAAATGAAAAAATGTAACTTAAATCTAATTCAAAAAAAAAATTAGAATATCAAAATCTAAATTTCTAAGAAACAGACCTATAACTCTTAGATAGTAAGTATTTTAATCCGATAGACTCCTTTGATTTTCCTTTTTTAATAATATTAATTAATTCATATTTTCACATAATAAACATAAACAAAAAATACAATTTTGCAAATAATAAAATTTATATATACAGTAATAACTCGAATAAAAAACTATTCGTTTAGTTATTTTTAACTTATTGAGTATTTTTGACAAATGTTCTGATTAATAGATCTGTTTGTAAGCATAATAACTAACAATAATATATAAAAAAATATTTAAATACCTGATTTGAGAAAATCATATTCGCTTTATCAGTTATTTCATGAAAAGTAATGTTAGCATTTCCATGAACTTTTGATATCAATATTTGTATTAATTCCGATTCCATAAAACAAATTCCTTTCTAACAAACGTGTAAAAAATTTTACTCATTCCGAACAAGTATTAACAAATATCTTATAATTTACAATACCGTATAAATATGGTAACATAAAACTTACATCCCATGTATTTTTAAGTATAGCGACATTAATATTAGTTAATTTAACATCAGATATATTATCATAAGTATCGTAATAACTAAAATTTTGATTAACGGTCATACAGTTCATATATTTTAAATCATCCATTATTTTTTAAACTTGTTTATTAAGAACTCATATCTATAGCTGTAAACCATACGATTAATGTGAAAAAGTTATATGATATGAATGCGTTTACAATAATAAAGTGTGACAGTAGTAAGTCTGTAAAATGAACAAAACTAATATCAAGAATAACTTTTCTTTTATTAAAGAAATGAATTATTTTGATTGATATCATTATTGATTTTATTTATATCTTCATAGTATACAACAATTTAATCTCATTTTACTACTTCCAAGCCTTTGTAATATTAGAATTTAATGACGCATTATGTAAATGTTTTAATGTTTTGTCAAATTTTAATTTTCAATAAATATAAAAGCATTCACAAATAAATTTAGTTGTTTTTTAGATATTTGATGAGTAATTTTATTTATTAGTGTGAAATATGCAAAATTAGTGGAATTATATGGTAAAACTTAAAACAGGAGATATAGCCTTACAAATATGAAATGCATTAATGCTACAAATTAATATTTCAAAGTGATTTCAAATATTTCCTGTTTAGTTGTGTCCGTTACGGTCCATACGGAAGCTCTACTAACTTCGTATCAATTAATGTATTGAAGATCTATGTAAAACTTTTTTAAAACTTTTCTGTTTGATTCGCTGTATAAAAAAGAATACAATTAAATCTTTAGGTAATAAATTATTGACAAAAATTAAAAAATATTTGAGCGTTTATTTCTCAAAATATTGTGCATCCGAAAAATGTATCATAAATATAAATGTATATAATTACAAGTTGATAATAAGTAGATTAAATATTTCATCGTCAAAGTTGTTTAAAAAATTACTTATAACTAATTAATAAAGATATCGTATATTTTCGATTAAAAAAATACTGAAAATATTAATTGTGAGTTAATTACAAAAATTTTTACTCTAATCTATAGATCAAAATATAATTTATTTAAAAATCAGATCTTGCGTTACGGATAAAAAAATTATTGCACAACTATTTTCAGTCGTTGTTATGTTACTAACTTTAATTTCGAAATATAAAACAAATATTTATTTTGTTTGAGATTCAATAGTTAATGTTATTCTATACATTTGATTCGCAATTCGCAAACAAATTTCAGTTAATAGTCATTTTCAAAAATCTACTTTCTTCCACGAGTGAACTCAACGTGGAGTTCAGATCATTTATAACCATATTTGATGATAATTGAGTAGACGTTGATCTACAAGACATTGCGGAAGATGGAGGTTGTGGTGGAGGGAAGGGTTGTGGAGGAAGTGATGCGGGTTTAGGTGTTGGACACGAAGAACTCACAAGTTTACAAGAGTCCATTGGCGATAACATGGCAGCAGCACTCGCTGGCACTCCTGTTGCAGACATTCTTTGTTGGTAAACATACTCAAGAGTTCGTTGATAAGTGTCTGCGCGCATACCGTTTACATTCGCTGAGCTCTCAATACTACCGCATTGTATTTCCGAGATATTTGTCGCTTTTTGAGACTTTGGCACTACTTTTGAAGCACTTGTTAATTGATGATAACTTGAGGATGGATTAATCGCTGGTGAAAGGCACTCATTCATCACAGATTGTTGATGTTGTTGTTGTTGCTGTTGCTGTCGTGGTATTTGATCGAGAGGTGTATTGGAATTGTTTAATGGCACTTGTAATGAATTATTATTATTATTACTGTTATTCGAATTAATTAAATGATGTCTGAATCTCATCTGATTCTGTTGCCATTGAAATTGTTGGGCATTAAAGTAATGATTAAAATACTGTTGATGTTGGTATTGGTTTTGATTGAAATACTGTTGTTGGTTCTGGTACTGCCACCTCTGCTGCTGCGCCGCTATTTGCTGATATTGTAATTGATTCCATTGTTGCTGTTGCTGTTGTTGAGGCATCTGATGGTATTGTGGCATCAATTGAGCTATCAATTAGAATATTAAGGTTTAATTAATTAAATATACACTTTTAGTCGTTAATTAATTACTTTGAGTTTGATTCCAATTGTTTTGTGGTTGAACTTGGAATTGATTGTACGCATTATAAACAAAATTATTATTGCTATTATTATACATTTGTCGATTATTGTTATTAATATTGACATTATTTATATTATTCCAATATTGCGGAATAGTGGGCGTAACAGCTGGTTGAGCATAGTTCATATTTGGCAACATTTGAGCAGATCTTCCGTACGAAGAAGACAATTGTTGCGGGTTTTGTTGAGCCATAATCGGAGAATTATGATAATCAGTTCGAACAATGGGCGCGCAAATATTATTATCTGCCAAACTGTTATTATTGTTTGTGGTCATAGTATTCCGTTGTGTGACTGATACAGGTTTTTGCTGATTTGGTGATAGTTGTTGTTTTTGCATCGGCGGTGACATAACCGACTGAATCGATTGAGGCGATTGTTGCATAGGTGTGTGAGGCGTTTGCGGAGACATCATCGCTGCTGACGATGGTGTGGACGGCGACAACATTGAAACAGATGGCGCACGAAACTCAGTTCTGCCGTTATTGTTATTCGCGTTATTGCATGGATTTTGGGAATTATTCGCTTGCGGTGATTGCACTTGCAATCTCGACAGTGGCGCTGGAATCACAGTTTTTTGAGTGTTTGGGTTATTAGTAGTTGAAGCACCGTTCGTGCAATTAGTGTTTGGCACAACATCTTGATTTGCATTGACTGGTAGTTGAGCTTCGTTTGAGCAGTTATTTGCGTTCACGCTTTTTTCGTTCAAATATTGAACCTAAAGATAGATATTTAAATTAAATTATTTCATAAACGAAAAGAAATTGAGAAAAATCAAAATAGATTTACCAATTCATCCGGAAGTATCAAATTATTTATTGATTCGATTGGTTGATCAGAATCGCATTCCTCTAAAGTTATGCTTTCATTTGGATGATGATTAACAGCTACTGTTGTCTCGTTAATAGCTGGCGGCGGCGCAACGTTTTTATTGCTATTTCGTCGAGAATTACTAATACCAGAACCGATGGATGAAACCGATGAGGAATATCTCTCAGTCGCGATAGACATTGGTTGTATCACTAAATTTTCAGTTTGCGTTAAATGTTTAGCCTGAGAGTTCGAAGTCCTTCGCGTTCCTCCAGCTATCGAAGAACAGCTCGCATCTGAAGATCTTCTCGAAGAACCGCCAATAGAAATGGGGTCATAGGAATTGCAACGAATTATATCACCATTGGATGTGAGAACAACCGGCGCTGCAGAACAAGAGCTATTAGTCAGTTGAGAATTGTGTGAATTGTCTGATCCCAACACAGAGCTGTAAAATGAGTTTGAATTAATACTGGACGTTGTGCTCCCATTTCGCGTCAATTTTGATTTCGTTGTCTTCTTTTTATTATTGTTTTCATTCCGTGAAACGATTGGATTATTATTATTATTATTATTGCCTAAAAAATAAATTCAAAACTTAATATTTAAATGATAAGACGAATATATCGAAGTAATCTATTATAACCTGATATTCGATTATTGACCGCCGAATAATTACAATTTCTATTGCCATTAATTGAATTGCTTTTGGAAAATATGTTTGGTATCCAACTCGTGGCAGATTTGATGCCACATTTTATTGCCTTAAACGGATTAGTTTTAATTGGATTTCTTGTGCGCGTACTAACTCTCTGAGTGATGGCCATAGTTTCGCCTCCATTCACAGTGCCATTAACGCACTCTGTTTCGAGCACAACATTTTCCTGACACCAGTCATGTTCGACTGAAACAATACAAGTGGTGGAAACGCTATTATCACTAATTGGTTGATCTAAACTATCATTACTGTGATCGACGTGACCAGAATTGGGTGGCGAACCAGAGCCTGATCCTATGATTGTCACAAACAAACATTAGATTAGAAAAATAAAAAAAAACGAAACAAAATCTAAATACGATTACCTGAACCAGATGTGAGATCAGGCGAGTTTCCAATATCTGGAGATGTTTTAACGTCATCAGAATTCTTAGGCGAACCATTACTATTTAATTCATTGCTGGTCTCAGTTGGCGATGTGTTTTGCTTTGGCGATGAATTATGCTTTGGCAATGAATTCGTTTCTCCATTACTGCTATTATTATGCGGACCACCATTGTTGCCTCCTTTGTGTTTTTTGTTTGCGTAAACCTCTGGTCCGTGAACTGTCTTCACGTGTTTGCGTAAAGATGACGGATCGGTATACTTCTTGACACAACCGGGAACTTTGCAAATGTAAGGCTTTTCATTGGAATGCGTTCGGTTTTGATGTTTTGCGCGATCACTAGCATTTGAAAATGCCTTCGAACAGCCGGGAAATTCGCACTAATTATTTAGATTTAAACAATTATACATTATTTTAATCACTAATCACTAAATCTATCAGTAGTATTTATACCATGTAAGGCTTTTCGCCGGTATGTGAACGCAAATGAGTTTTGAGATTTTCCAAACGAGAATACGCTTTTGCACAGCCTTTACAAAATTAAATACATTAATACTGCACTTAAAAATATAGAAATAAATACTCGCTATTTCTTATATACAAGTTCGAGCAAAGCTTATTTTCACTAAATCGTGATTAAAAATATTTCTTAATTATAGCGAAAGTTCGTTAAAAGAAATGCCCGCAAAAATAATGACACGAAAATATGGTAATTTAACAAAAAAAGAGCATAAAAACGTTTGTACGAATTAAGCCAATAAGGATTTAATAACTTAATTATGTTGAAAGCATTTATCAAAAACAGACAATAATTACCTTCAAAAGTGCATTTATGAGGCTTTTCTCCGGTATGTCTTCTCATGTGCACGACTAACATATACTGCGCTTTAAATGGCTTCTCTTCACGCGAACATTCTCCCCATCGGCACACAAAACTCTTTTTATTGCCGTGAATGTGATCGTCATTGATATGCTTCACTAATTCCTCTTGAGTTGTGAACTCTTGAGTGCAATCCTTCCAATGACAGTTCGTCTCAATGAAATCTCCAGGTTCCGTGTGATCGTCAGCGTTATCTTCTGCGTTGTCTTCACGTTTTGCTTTCGACCTATTGTTTAGATTTGATCGAACGTCGTGATCGCCAACAGTAGATGACACGACATTAGATGCCGTCTCACGACCAGAACCGACCACTGATTCCAATGGTGAACCGATTTTCGAATTATGAAGAATGTGGTGATGATGTGTGTGGTGGTGTGGCGTGAATGCCGAACCACTAATACTGGTTGCGTTGTGCATCAGAGAAGACGGCCCTTGAGGTAACAGTATTGGCGATCGCATCAAATGATGCAAATGTGATGGCAGTACAGTACAACCACCAGTACCCGAACCAATGCCAAACGATGGACTCAGAGTGCCTGACAAATACAAATTATCACATTACTAATTATTTCTGTTTGTTACTGATAATGACGCTTAAACCCCATATATAATCACGTATGACTAGTTTAATGAGTAATCATTTTAATTACCAAAACATTATCTTTACCTCTTCGTGACTAAAACAATAAATTAGCCGTATATCTAACCCATCAGTAGATAATAAAAGATAAACAACTCATTAAATCTTACCGAAAGTGCAATGCTTTTTAAAAAAAATAAAAACATTGTTTACTCTACAGTAAAATTTAGTTGCAATTTTGAAAGAAATGTTACTTTGTGTAACTCTCGACAAATCATTATTGACAAAAAAACTACATTTTCAACGCTTTTAACTATTTTCTATTTTTAGTGCGCGTCTACGGCTAGTTTACACATGATTCTAATAATAATTTATTAGTTTTTTAAAAGAAAAATAAAATAACTAAACGTAAATAACAATTTTATTTGTTTAATAAAAATAAATATCAATAAAGCGCTTTCGATGATATGCTTTTTGGAAAATTGATATGTTTTATATAAATCATTAAAATGTATAATAATGTTTTATTCAATTATAAAAATATTTTCGATAAAAACTTTTGATTTTATATACAAAAATTGGTAGCAAATATTTTGAGTTTGAATATAATATATGTATTTATGATATGTTTAAGATTCTTCAACATATATACAAAATTCTTACATTTTCAAATAAAAAATCGCAGCAGTCTTTAATTTATACTAAAATATAATTCAAATAATAAAATAAGGAAAAATAGAAACCTCAAAAAATAAATTAGATATTGAAATGCAAAATAAAATATAAGTACAGAAAAGTTCATTGAATATGAAGCTGAAAATAATAACAGATAAAAAAGTTGTATCAAAAACAGGTTTGATATAAGCTATTCATGCATTTTTGATTGAGAGTTTCTTCACTGCGATTACGTATTTTGTAATAGTATAGATATTTAGATACTTCAGGATTATTTGAGATGTACTGAAAAGAAAAACTATGCGAGAGAGAGAGAGAGAGAGAGAGAGAGAGAGAGAGAGAGAGAGAGAGAGAGAGAGAGAGTCGTTTCTCATGATTATGCATATACTGAAGATTCAATAATAAAACAGATGAATATAAAAATATAAGTGTTGAAATGAATGCTTAATTTGGTATCTGAGCATCAAATGAAAGGCAATAACAAGTCACGAATAAAAGATAATATTTAAAAAATATTCGCGATATCGTATAAAGATGTGATGGCGTATATGATGTCATTTCAAAAAATTATCTAATCTAGAGGTTGAAAACGGCCCCAAAGGAAATTGGGAGTGAGTTTGAGTGTGTGGTGAGCATAAAAATTGTAGATCGCATTGCAGACAAAATGAAAGTTTCAACGATTTTTAGTGTTTAGGGAAAAATCCAAAACATTGTCAGTGTTGTATTTTCGGACATTTTATACTTTTCATTTAAAATTTTAAAATTGTTTTCTTGTTATTATGACGGAAATAATTTAAAATTAGATAAATATTAAAGTTGGATAATTTTTTGAGTTACTTAATGATTTAAATTTGTTGAAATAAACTTTAAGTAATTAAATCCATCAAAGAGTTTGATCATCAAAACAAAAATTAGAAATTATAATTTTCAGAAATTTTAAATTATTTATATAAAATCAGTATAAAATAACGTAGAGTTTTAATTGAAAAATCTTAATGAACATAAGTTAATCGTCTAAATTTAAAACAAGAAAAAACTAATCACAGTAATTAATCTTTTGCGTTGTATAGCAAAAAAAACAAAAATTTTTAATCATAATAACATTCCTGAAACAATCATCAGAAGCAAAATTATAATTGTTTTTATCACGTGTAAAAAATTTCACGATATAATTATATATTGATGTTTAAATTATCAAAATAACAGCAAAAAATCTTTTGCCATTAAATTATGGCCTTAAAGATTAATTGATTATGTCTTTAAGCAGTTTTCGCACTCGTTTTTCTATCACTCACCGGTTTTCAGCTCAAAAAACTTTCGAGTGAAATAAAGATTACTCTTATATGACAAACATAATCACTGCTCCCTTAATTATGTTTATCGCGCAAAAAAATCATTGACCCTACCATTAGTTAATGAGACAATTAATGATGAATTTTAATGATTTTCAATCATAAACAAACAAAAAATTCCAAGTCAACACTAAATGAATTAAATTTAAAATTTCGATTCCGTAATTAAAAAGTTTTGACATTGAAATCGGTAACGAATTCGTTAAAATAACTAAAAATATGTGGGAAAATATTTAACAGCATATTTTAATTTAAAAGATTTTAAAAAATTTAATTATGATTATAATAGAAACTGAAATTTCAAGTCAAGTATGCAATCATAGTGGAAGAAAATTTAAGTAAGTAAACGACAACAAACTTTAGATGAGATACATTTTAGAGTAATTTAGCGGCAGATGAATTTTTTTATAAAATTGTAGCGCAAGAAGTCACGATCAAAAGTTAACTATAGTATTGCTATCATCACACAAATTACACGTATTTTAAATTAGAGCTCTTATAGACTTTCGGCAAAAAAATTTACATGTTTATACAGTAATACTAATTCTAGATTTTGTATTCATTGATGAGTCCTAAAATTAGAAAACTAATCAATTCTCAAACATTGACGTTACGAAAGACCTACAGTACGTAACAAACGTAAAACCAGAATCAAACTTAGAAATCCAAATAGAAAAGTATAAAACGAATTCAAAATGCGAATAATTTCTCAGCATTACAGCGAATAGCTTACTAGCGATCGTGACTTCTCATCGCTTTAATAATAGTTTCTTTGTTTGTGTTGAATTAGAAAATTACAGATATATCTGTAATCAAACAAAAATCTTTTTCTTAAATGAGAATATAATCATAGACATATAAATTTAGTCATTATTTTGTTGTTTACGCGCAAAAACTGTTTTGTTTTTTAAATTGTATTTTAATATTATAGTTGTCGTTAGCGTAACATGTGGTCAAGAATTGAGAAAATCATGTATTATACATATATTTATGCATATGAGTTGAATAAGTGAAAAAAAAGTTAAAATGATATTTGGATTACTAATAAATCACTATATTTTTTAAAAATATTAAACCACATATTTTAAACTAGAATTATATTCACATTTAATTCATATTTAGATTCCGAGGCTATTTTTAATAAATTTTCATTAAAAATAAAATCATCGCAAAAATGATATATAGTCGAATTAATTTGATAATAAAATATGATAATCTTATTAAATAAATTAACATAAAATTTTTTATAAGTTGTTTAATACTTTAATACAAGACAGGTTTGAAAACTTCAATTTTTATTATCCAATTAATTTTTTAATTCCAATCATGATCTGATAAAGTTATTGCGCATTAAGTTTAAATCGATTATAGAGTTTAATAATCGTTAAAATTTAAAATTCAACATATTTTTATTAACATGAAAAAATAAATAAGAAACAGCAAGAGATCTTTAATTTCCATACAACTACATTACTTTAAACGTGTTTGTTTCTAAGAGATTCAAAATTTTAATAATATAAAGAATATTCAACTTTAATGTTTGTTAATTTTCAATACAGTATATGGCATATTGTATCACAAAATCATAAAACATTTGAAATTTGATGCACTCTTTGAGATCAAAGGCAATGTAACGAATAAAATAATTAATTTTCAAGAATAATGATTATGATTAGAAGAGTTTCATCGAAACTTTGCGCTTTTTATATATGTTGAGTAAAGATAACATATATATTGTATACGAAATGAATATAAAATTGATATAAAAAAATTCAAATTAAGTGTTCGATAGAACTGAAAGTTTATCTATGCTCATCTAAAATCATTATTTAACAAAATTTTCTGTGAAATATTTTGCTCAAAATACACAATGTATAGGACACTATCTAAAGGGTTTTTTCATTGCTAATATGTTTCAATATTAGGCCTCACGACAAGGTTTTAAGGGTATTTCGTACATAATAATATAGACTTTTTCGCTAAATGTTTTTAACCGAACAGTTAAGACTTAAGTGTTATGGAACTGCTATTTTTAAGCGTCAAACTAATTAGTTATTATAAACATAAAATAAGGTGATCTCTTAATTTACAGTATAATGCTTTTTATTATGCTTTATTACTATAATTATTTTTTATATATTAATAACAAACAACTGTTGCATAATAATCAAATTATTGTGATTTACAAGCGTATTAAAAAAATCTAAATTGCAAATTTCACCCTTTATTTTACACTAAGAAAATTTTCGATAATAGCTTATGTCTGTAAACACATAAACTTATTGATTTACTAAACTGATAGCGAATTGTCTCAAAAGTATATACATTGTAATGTACTGTATTATTGTATTAGTAAACAACTACCGTTTTATGCAAACAAGTCTATTTATTTTGATTATGTATCCTTTGTTTACGCGAAATAAAGAGTAGCCAACCGATCGGCGCATCAAATAAACAAACGGTAAGGTATCAAACAATCGCTTATTTCTCAATGAACACAGTAATGCAATATAAGTTTAAATAAGGATACGAACACTTCGCCACTTCTATGCTATGAAGCCATACATAAGAAGGTTGTTTTTGGCAAATATTCGGTAGTATTAAAAATTAGTGGATCCGTCTTATGTCGGCTGCGCTTATCCGGCATATGCTTCGTCTCGCAAAATAACGCTCAGCTTTAATAGAGTAAACTTTTTAGCTTTCAATATTAAATTAATGCGTCGTACGGTTTATTGTTGAGGGAAACGTATGATTTATGGCTTGTGTTGCCTTTCTTTAAAAAGCACGAAATTTTAAGGCAGTTTTATCGAATTTTAAGCACGTCTATTGCAAATTTTTTTGGAACAACGCTCTATTCCCTCTTAATTTATTTCACACAATATTTTTTTAGCTAAAATCATGCTATACTGTATATTTAGGCATTAATTTCAGGTGGTTTTTCGAAGCCAAAAATATTGAACATACTGTATAACAACAAAATGCTTATGAATTTGATGTCATGTATACAAATAATATACAGTAAAGTATTTTACTTCATATCGCATTCGCAACAAAGCAAAATTGACCAAAATGTTAATATAATTTTTACAGTATTGTCACAAAATGTTAAATTATAAAGAGATAAATTAAGGTATATTAAGATAGCAAAAAATTAAATTCGTATAAACCATCTTTTTTTTGGGATTTATTATTCAAAATATTTTTTCATTTTAAATAAAAAACAAAACACATACGCATTAAACCATTAATAAGGATTAGTATGACTTATAAATCTTAAAGGATATACAGGATATGTATAGATTTTGTTCGCTAAAGTATTATTAATGAATTTGAGTAACCAATGGATTTATGAAATATTAATTCAATAATTTATCCCGTATTCATGTTTAATGGCAATCAAACTGTAAGCTAATTCGTCAAAATAACTGAAACACTGGGAAAAAACACTTAAAAAAACAGGAAATCAAAGATAAATAAAAGCGTGTTAACTTAACGAACCCGCACTGAGATGTCCATAGGAACCACTGGCACTCGAAGAACGAGATCCATTCATGAATGAAACCAATGAATTTGGTGAAAATCGAATCATCGAATTGATGTCGAATGAGTCAGAATACGGTGACGCGGAAAGCGCTCGCTTACGACCAGAAGCGGTGGCCAACACTCCGCTGGCAGAAGTCGGTGCGCGAAACGCGTTTGCCTGCTCTAGCGATGAGGCCGATGCTGAGGCATAAGCGGCCGCCGCAGCCGCTAATGTGCTCTCATTGTGGAGATGATGCGCGTGAGCGTTGAGATCTTGAGATTGACCGGCCATTGACGCTAAACCGGCCATTGAAGCAGCCATTCTTTGATTGAGAAGAGTCACCTGTTGCAGGTAATCATTGTGTAAACTGGTTGTGGCGCTCAAATCAGGACTCAAGCCGTGAAGTGAGAGCGCAGACGGACTCGTATGAAATGGTGACGGATAGAGACCATCGTAAGGCGACAACCGGTGATAAACGGATGCGGCTGTGGCTGCGGCCGATGACAACACTGGAGATCCTTCGTGACCATTGACTAAATGTCTTGATGGGGAACTGGCCAGCGATCCCCACACGTAACGGCCCTCATGTGTGCGCTGATCGATCGATCGGTGCGAATGTGAGCCCAGATCCAGACCAAGCGGTGCCGCACTGAACGCCGACGAAGAGCTAAATTGCGATAATGGCAAACCAAAGTGTGGGTCCATTTTCTAAGGGAACCCGTGAATGGTTTACCACTAAATCAGTAGTGATGGCAACGATGTTGACATAACTGTCCATTTGTGGCACAAACTCGTGATTAACATTTAAAACAAATTCGGTTTAACCGATAAAAAGCTCATAAAAAACATGATTTAAAAATACCAGATCTTCAGTATTAGTATTAGTATTAGTTTGGTATTCAGTATTCAGTATTCAGTATTGTATATAATGGTTGAAGTGATTGAATGGGCGAGCGTTTTGTCCTCAAAAGCACTTTTAAGCCTCTTTTGTGCGTTTAATGCACATTCAAAATGTTTGCTGAGATTCTAAAGAGATTCAACACATTTGTGTGTACTGTTATTGTAGAGCGAAATACGAAATACGAGTATACGAGTGTGAGTGCAGTGCTTCACTAATGCCACATACAGTACAGTACAGTAACAGTAGACTTAGACTGTAACTGGAATTGTATACAAAACAGTATTGCAAACTCGAAAATGTCTTTATTAACACTAACACACATTACATATGATTAAATATCATTAAATATAAGCTCGTCGTCCAGTCATCCACTATTACTAAAGTTGTTTCAAAAAATATTTCATTGAAAACTATCAAAAATATTGAACAATAATAACAACATATTTATATTTGGTTTCTCGAGAGTAAAACAACAAAAAATCATTTCACAGGCATTTCAAAACAGAGTTGTGGTATGAGTTTCTTCAGTGCATTGCGAAGAAAATCGCCATAAATAGGAGTAGAGAGTAGTGAAGTAAAATTGAGTTATCCATCACAACATATGCACAACTAGAGAGTTCTGTTTAACTTCTAAGTAAAACCTCCTGCGGTTTGTTTCATAGGGCAGTGCATTCAATACTGTCAGTCAACGCATTACTGCTTTACCAGTGCGCTAGAGATGGGTATAACAGTTGAGTATATGAGTTGTTCACAAAAGTGAAATGTAATTATTTTAGTTATCGGAGCGGAACCGATAAGGAATTTCTTTTTTTAATGCAACACAATTATAGAATTGTGTAACAGTGTAACATATTTTCTAACAAAACAATAAATTTAGCCACTTTTTAAGAATCACATAAAATTATTAAAAACAAGATAAAAATTTAATAATAATCGTTTTAAATTATTTGTTGTTAAATTGTTGATTTGAATTTATTCACTCATTTAAGTAGAGACTAAATCAGAAATTTTGAAGAGATTAAAAAGTATCATTTATACTATTTCTATATGTCAACAACTCTTAAATTGAATGACAATTTTATCAATTTTCATTTTAAGTTTAAGGTTAATGGGTTATACCTTTAACACCTTTCATTTCATGTTAAAATCGATATATTCTTTGACCATTTAATAAATTATCGTATGGTATAAATACTTATAAAAATATTCAATATTTATTATATTCAACTATTGTACTATTTTAGGGTAAATTTATAAGAAAATATAAAACATTAGAAAAATTGTGATCTGTAATAATTTCACAATAAGCCATGCATTTCTTACAATTAGGTTTAGACGATTAGAATATAAAACAAAACAATTTAGTATTACTTTAATTACCATAATGCTCAGTGCGAACACTTATACTAAGGATGCGGATGCGATTCGTTAATTTAATGTTTTCCTGAGCGCACCATATCTATAATTATCTCATTGAATCCCATCTCTAAAACACCGATGGTATGCCTTTTGACTGAACACATGCCCACAAACATAGCTCCTCCCGTTTCCCTCCCAGAACAGGTCAATTATTGCGCACCAGACGAGCTATAATAGCCTAAGGCTCTGGTAATCATCACAATAATCAAAAGAGGGAATACTTCTGAACTGTAGTTTGAAAGTTCGGATTTTTAATAGAAGGAGAGAGAATCAACTGGAGATGGATAGATAGGTTGCCAGAGAGGGAGGGAGAGATCAGAGGGAAGTTTTTGGGGGTCAAAGTGGATTTACTGGTTATCAGTGCGTCAATTTGGGGGGATTTGGTATTTGTATTACAATAACTATTCCATAAAACTATCTCTTGTTTTGTTGCCATCACGCATAGATTTAAAAAAATTATTAGTGTTATGTCAGTTTTCACAAAATATGTGATTCGTGTACTTATATGTTAAAAAATAAAAATGACTGGATTCTTATCGTGATATATAAATAAACTCTTCATACCCTAAGTATTTATAATAAATACTAAATTTAATATATAATAAACATAAATTATATGGACTATAAAACTAAATTTTAAATTAAGCTTATAACTTATAATAACTTTATTTCGCCAAAAAAAACTAAAAAGAAAATAAAATTAATCATAAAAGGAGTGCAAAAAATAGTATGCGCTTAAATGAATGAATTTATGTTCAGTATAAAGATCTCAATTTAGCGGCTATTCTCAAAAAATTTGTTTATTTTGATTTTTGTAGCACTCGAAACACACTCGACTCTATTAAAAAACATAATAAAAAAGAGGCAATGATTATAATGCACTGCAACATAATTAAGTGAATCTAATGGAAAATGACTTTATCTTCACTCAAATATATATATGTATATATATGCGGAGAATATAGACATTAATACTGTAGTTTTACCTGTTTCGTAATTTCGTAATATAGCAGAGGACGAGTAAACAAAAAAATGTTTATAAAAAGATTTCTCGCTAAAAAAATTATTCTACGATTAGAAAAATGATTTAAACTTTAATATTTTTTCGAAACTTGCATTCCTTAAATAAAATTATTATCGTTCGGAACACTTTATCCCTCTTTTTCCAGAATGTGATATCTGCTTACGAATACTAAAACAGCAGAAAAACAAGTTGATATAAATTTTCAGAAATATGTTCAGAAATAAATCCAATCATTAGTTAATTAGAAACTTGTGTTTTCCAAACACAGACGAAAATTAATGATATATTTTTAACGATAAATTTTTTTGATGTAAATTTCATTCAAAGCAATAAATACTTACATAAAGAAAATATTTTAAAAATTTTAATTTACATAAATAGCGAAACAACTTTTTCTTTACTTCACGCATTTAACATCAAGAGTGTAACGTTACATAAAAGTTTAGCACTTCCATCAACTGATGTTGGGTTCAAAAAGTAAAACAAAATATTTATCGTATATTAAAATTTATTAAATAAAAATTAATAAAGGGTTAAAAATACGTAATCGAAAATAAAATTTTTGTGTTTTAAAAAAATCTGATTTTATGTTTATTACTGTAGCATACAATTTGATATTTTGTTGTTGAACTACCCTTGAAGTTGTGGACCAGACGAGTTTAATTGACAAAAAATCCCATTTAAAATTCTACCACATAGTTTAAAATTCTTTAAAACATTATAATAAATCAAATCAAATCTAAAAATATTTTTAATTTCAAATTTAATTTTTTACAACTAACATTAAAATCAATCAAATAAACAATGAAAATTTACAAAAATTAATTATTATGCTGTATATATTTTATAAGAAACACAGAATAACAATATAGATATGTTTTATTAACTTAAATTCATAAAATCACTATTAAATTATTATCGGTAAGACTTCTTTATTTTTTATCAAAATTTATTATTAAAAACACAATAATAACCAGCATTGATAAAGTAAATTGCATTTTCATTTTATAAAATATCAGTGTTCAATAAATAATATTCAATAGTTATGTAAAAGTAAAATAGTAGTTTACGAGACCTGAATATTATGAAAATAGATTAAGAAATCAAAAATAAAAAAGAAAAGATTATTTTAAAGGCAGCAAAATAACGTTAGCATTGGAATAACAACAGTTCGTTGTCTTATAAACAAAAAATTTATTATCGCACAGAGAGTTCTATTGCGAAAACTTAAAAAAAAAACTATCCGTACAACATTTAAACTGTTATTATTATTGTTTATGGCATTTGCGTGTTTATTACTGTATAACGAAAGCTCTTCGTTAACTCTCATCTATTTTTATTTTTATTACTGTTTTTTTCTCGTTATACATCTCTGTATATCTCTTTCACTGTATTTCTGGGTCCGTCTGCGCACCAATTGATGCTTTCAGAAGCAATAAATAACTCGAATATTTTCGATTCTTATCCTATTTTATTATTATAAGCAGTTCTGTTTCGTTCTCTACATTTCATTTGCTGCCATTAAAATAAAATTTTATTGTTTTCAGTTGTACTTGTTTTTTTCTTACGCGTTTTTCTCTCTTCTTTTTATGTTTATTATATCCTCGTTTTGGATCGCATTTAATTGTTATTTTAATGTTCCATCGTTTTGGAGATGAGCTCAATGAGCCTCTAAAACAACCAATACATACGTTATTAGTATAACCAATCATTTTGCGCAAACGAAATACTAAAACATCATTTCTTAGTTTAGCGCAATAACTTAATTTCGATTAGTTTTTTTTAAAAAAATATTTATAAAAAATATAAAATCTAATAATTATAAATTATGATTATATATTGTCTCAATAACTTAATATATATCTGTTTATATAGTTATTTCACTTTTTAAACACACCTTTATATATAAATAAAACAGTTTTAATTCTAGGGATAGTCCGCATAAACAACAACTTAAATATTTCTATCAAAAAAGTTTTAAAAGTAAAATAATTAAGCGAGTTTTATATACTGACAGAAAATAATAAATGTTTTGCATCTTTTATTAATAAATAAAAAATCTAACGCATTGTATGATAAGAGAGTGCAAAAATGTATACATAATATTAGGCAAAAGCTGTAGATATACTATATATATATATATATATAGTTTTACATAACTAAAGCCTATATAATTTAAACTAAGGAGTGGTCGTGATCGCAATCTTGTCAAACATATTTTTTAAACTATACAGATATTAAAGATTAAGACGTGAAACTGAACCATATCTTAGAAATCGCAAGAAAAACATTAGTTGCTTACAACTTGTTCACAAATCAAGCAATAATCAAAAAAACTGTTACACAAACACAAACTAATACTAGAATTACTGCTGTCTGACTGTTGATAAATGCTACTAATGTCTCGGTTTAAAAAGTGTAAAGATCTTCATATCATATAAATTATACTGTATAATGAATTGATTAAAACCGCTCTCGACGTAACAAAAAAATGATGCATCAGTTCCTCACTATCATTAAATATTGATATCTTTGTCTGAATAATAGATATTGCAATTAATAGAAACAAAAATAATCGCAGACACAACAAAAAACTGTTTGAATGCCAACAACAAAGCAGAAAAAATTGTAATCATCCAAATAATTATTACACGTCAAACATCATACGCGATGCTAAATACATATAATAATCGATATATTATGGTAATTAAGAGTCGCTACGAAACAAAGATATAATCAGCAAAACGAAAAGGAAAAGCGATAATTATTCGGTTGAAATGTTGTAATACAGTATGAATGTTAAAACTAATTTTATGCAAACATTTTATGTGATATGAATTACTAATGGGAAAAATAGTTTCGAGACGAAGAATAATAAAAAAACTGATTATAATATTGTATTGGAAGTAAAGGATAGCGAAAATATGATAAAATTTTACTTTAAAAAGATATCTGTTAATTACCTCAACAAAAAAGTTATAAAACTTCTCTAAAAGTAACCACAAATAATTAAGTTTTATTTAAATACGGAATAATAAAAATATGCAACACTTTCTTAAACAGTTTTACGATTGCCGTGAGTTACACATTCACGCCACAGTTAATGGTGTAATAGCGTACGCAAGTATTTGTGTGTTAATTATGTTCTTGAATATGATATGATACGATACTGGTTATTCTGCGGAAAAATATGGCACACATATGGATTCATAACATGAAGCGAATTGTAAAGTTATTCATAAAATGCTAGAAAAACAGTGATGACAGGATGTAAATAAAAACTTGCGTACAAATTGTTCGTAAAACACATTTTAAGATTTCCCTATCAATAACTGTTAAAAACTTTAGAAAAGTGCTGATAGTATTCAAATATGAAATTAAAAAAGATAATCATTAAAAACAACTAGAGGCCAAAAAACTTGTGATTAACTAATTTTAAGTGTGGCTCGATTTCGATACGGCTGTCAACATTAGATACCGTCTGTATTCCGAAATTAACATTACATTTACTATTAAATCTATTATCAAAGAACATAAAAAATTAACGACTCTGCTGTAAAATCAAAATCTACTGAAACATTAAAACAAGTTCGAGCATACAGTTATTTAGTCTCATTTATTCTTAAACATTCTTTCTATTACCTTAACATTCCTATAATTTCTCTGATAATAATAATCTGAACAATAATAGACTATTTTAATTTATATTAGAAGCAAAACACTCATATAAAATATAGTGATAAAAATACAAAGACAGACATTGTTTTGACTTTGTCAAATCCATATGTATGTCCGACTTTGTTTTATTCCAAAGTCGGCGAAAAAACTTAGACATTTATAACCTTAGAAGCAACACGGGTGTACTTTGTTTTTTTTCTTAATTTTTTTAAGCCTGTAAAATATTAGACACAAAGAAACACAAAGACAAGATGTGCTTTTGTGCTATTTTATTGATGTGTGATTGGCTGTATGTTCACTATAGTTGTCTCTGTTTAGCCACAGTCTGTGCTCCGAAAAAAATTTGATAATACAGTACTCGATCATTTATTTGATACATGCTTTCAACAATTCCCAAATATTTTTCAAAATTATTCTTTACATCGTAATTATATAAAAGTTTTTGTGTTACCTATTTTTAGTTTTAAATACTTTCGAAAATTCTTTTTGAAATCACATTTCACGTATCATTTATTCAAAAAATAAAATAATAAAACTCTTTCTACGAATAACTAGAAAAATCAGTATTTTCCACCATTAGAATCAAATACTATTAAGCATTGATTATTAGATAATAAAAATTAGTTACTTTTCTCAAATAATTTGGAAAAACTATTTTTGATATTATTATTCAGCAAAAAAAAAGTTTAGTGGTTTGAGACCAGGTGTTTACAAGCAAAAGAATAGAAAAGAGGCGAAGATAATAATATGTTTACAGTAACAGCATTATTGATAAAGTGTGAAATCTCAACTAAATTTCTATGGACTTTCAACAAAAAAGAAATGTTATCCGAAACGTGAGAGACTCTTAGAAATGGGAAATAATGGATTTACACAAAAAACACACTGCAGTATTTAAAAACTAAATATATATAGAAATGAAATTTGTTTCATACGCCGCAAAAGTAATTTAATGCGATGTATGAAAATCAATTTAAATTTCTAATCATATCAATATTATTATAATATAACATTCATTTTCCAAAGAGAAAGTTATGCGCAATTTCACGTTGCATTTAATAAACAAAAAAAAGTTAATAACTTATACATAAGCTAAAGGTAATAATATACTTGTATAGGATTGTAATGCGGTTGCCTTCAGGCGGGTTTCATTCTCAGCCTAATTGACTCTACCCCTAATCATTTAAAAAGCAAACTGGAATTTAGATATATATATATATAGTTGGATAGATATATGCAAACTCAATCTTTTGGATCTGCTTTTTCTTTTGCTCAAGAATTTTTTTGGTTTTTTAAAAATATAGTTATATAACGTATGACAACTTATTTTTTCGAGACGACGTTTTAGGTCCTTTCAAGATTGAAATTACACGCTATAAAATATAAAATATAGATAAACTTTGATCGTACAAAAAAATCTGACTTTAAATAACACAGATATCCAAACGTTAGTTTATAGTTAGCTATAAAGAATAAAAAATATCGTGAGGCAAAGCGCAAGTTTCGGACAAAAATAGTAGGTTTCTCTAAAACTCATTAGATTTAAACAAAAAATTTTCACGACTTAAATTTGTAAAGAATTCTACCCTAGAATAGGGATAACACGCTCTATGCCAACAAAGTTAAAAAACTAAATTAAATATAGAAGAAAAAATGCTATAAAACTGATGTAAAATACTAACTTGTAATGATTAAAAATTTATACTTTATATTAGCAATCTTAAAGCTACTGAGTTATTTCACGGTAGTATTATGAAAAATACAGTAGTATACAGTAAACGAAAGTTTTCAGTTTTTTGTTTGCTAAGTAAATAAAAAGTATTTAAATTTAGAAGCATTAAAAAATTTATTCTATATTTTTAGGGCAGTGACTAGTAATAGAAAATTTAGTCATTCGTTCCATTACCGTGAAACTAACTAAACTTAACGTAAATTCGAGAATAGGACCGGTAATTGAACGTTAACGAGTTTTTGTTTCTTTAATGGAAAGAAAATGGTTATTTTGTTATATTTCAAAAATTTAAAATCAAAAATCTATTCAAGTTTAAAAAGTTTATTAAGATTTAAAACTTTACAAA
Organism: Phthiracarus crinitus; assembly: GCA_034698025.1. NCBI lineage: Eukaryota > Metazoa > Arthropoda > Arachnida > Sarcoptiformes > Phthiracaridae > Phthiracarus > Phthiracarus crinitus. The sequence goes on from JAQGAW010000400.1 coordinate 27,327, forward strand.
ATAAAATTTCACTTTATAAACAATAATAGACATTTTCTGGAAATGAAAATTTCTCGATTCTATAGTTTAAAATTCCTTTTGGATTTAAATTAAGTTTAGTGAAAATAAAAAAATTTTAGTATTGAACGGTAATGAGCGGAATGTTAGAGGAATTGAAAAATCTCACGATAATGGAACGATAATAGAGTTTCATGTTTCATGAAAATTCACGTTTTTATCGGTAGTTGAACGGTAATACAAATCTAGGGCGCGGTAAAGAAATTGATAAACTAATATTTTCATTAGTAGTAACTTTTGTCCAAATTTAATCCTCATTACATACCATTCAAATCTTTCCCCAGAAATAAGTAGTAATAGGTATTCAAATATAATTTTAAAATAATATTAAATTTTCAGTATTACATTGCAATTATGTTATCTGTAAATCAAATTAAAATTTTATAGCTTTAATAAAAACTAAATGGGATGCAAATTTAGAATAAGTTTTTATTAGTAAACAAATGATTATTAGAGAGTTAGCTAATAATCATACGAGATTTCCTATGAAACGCTAAATGAAAATTTGTCAAATCCTTAACAAATATTGAAAAGTAAATGTTTAATATATGTTTTCCATAAATCCTAGTTATAAGCTAGTATTTATTTTTATATTAAAACTATTGCTTAACGTTAAAATAAGAAGTACTAGTTTTGTTCCCATTCGCTATCGCTCATACACGTTGTGCTCACTTTGGCCCGTTTATAATCTTTTATATATCTACGGTATGAATCTTTACTTTATTAATATGCATCTATAATATATGTAAAGAGGATAGTGCAGTAACACGTATTATAACACACTGCTACGCAATACTGATGTACTAAAACATGACTTGATTGGACTAATGATTTAGTTTGGTATATAACGTGAAATATCATATCTTAGCAAGCCTTGCTTAGATATTTCCTCATTATTTTAGTTTAAAGAAGGATTACACTGTTTAAACTATTGTTAGATTAATTCGTGCAACACATACAGTATTTAGTACTAGGTTTGGTCTACGATTAGCAAGATATCAAATCCCTTAATTAATATACAGAAAGGACGGACGGAAAGACGCAAATAGTCAAATCATAACTTCTCTCTGAGAAAATACATCACAAAATAAAAGAAAAGCTTAAATATTATTGCAGTTAACGCGACAATTTGAAAATGTTTCAAAAAAACTCATTCAAGTATGAATTAGATTAAGCAAAAGCGGAAAAAATTATACAATGAATTAACAAATATAGAAAATGGTTTTCTAATGGCAAAAGTTATTGAAGAGTAAAATTTTAAATATAATATAAGATGAAATAAATTACGAGTTGTGTGACATTTTTAAGATTAAGTGGTTTAACACCTCTCACTTCAATAAATTCGAAACTAATTATCTTTAACAGTCATAATAGTAATTACGACATAAACTTAGGAAAAAATACACATTAAAATAAAAGTTTGTATAACTATTTCGTTAGAATAGTAATCTCATAGTAAAATAACAAACAAAATAAAATAAACAAAACAAAAATAGTTGAGATATTTTCAATCGTAAAAAATATACATATATTCGCACTCTTTTTCGTGGATAATCTTAAACTCCGCTAATAAAATAAAATCTGCGATAATTTAAATAATAAATATATAAAACTTTTTTTTATTAACTAGTCTGACAAAAATGCCGTAAATATATACACGAATACACGAAAAAGGAGATATAAAATAAATTTATTAATAAATAAGTGTTAAGAGCGAACACATGAAACTCTATTAAAATTTATATGGAAGCGAACAAAATAAATAAAAGGCTATAAACATTTTTTATTGCAGGTAATTTGTGAAGCTATAAAAATGTGAAAAATTGTGAACAAAACAAGAACAATAAACAACAAAAAACGAACTTATGAATAAAATTAGGGGTAAATTTTATTAACGTTAGAATACAATGAAATGAATACCTGACTAGAATCGGCAGAATTAGTAGTTATGACACGTTCAGAGTCTCCGGAAAATAAGCCAAATCTTTTCTTTTGTTCCTGTAATACAATATTTATAGTGAATTGATTGAAATACAAAAAGAATTATTTTTATCAAAATTACTTTCAACGTGATTCGAATTTTAAGATCGGGAGTGAGAGTAGCTTTTTGACAATTAGTCCATTCTTCACACCAATCACATTCCCAGTTATGCATAACTAAACCTTTCTTCAAACTCATTAATCGTTTGTTGGTTAACAATATCATTGCATTTGGGGCTATAAAGCAATGGTTTATGTAAACATCTGATGAATACTTTCCATTTTCCAATTCTCGAACAATACTAAAACCTTTTAAAAAATAATTAACAAATTTAATAAACAAAAATAATCACATATAAAAATAACAAACCCGTTGCGTAATGACGATTATAAGGTTTTAAAATGGGATCGTGAGTGAAATGTCTCGGAGGACGCATTTGTCGCGCCTCTTGTTTCGGATCAATAACTCTTTTAAAAGCGTTTAGAGAACCCGAAGCAAAATCTATAATACCAGTGGTGGGTTGCGCTACAATGCCGACAACTCCGCGACCCATACCTTTCATTAGACCTATCAATAAAAAATTTAATATAACGTTAATAATGCCATTGAATTACACTAAAAATGAAAAACCTTCAAATCCGTCTTCTCTCGCGCCTTCAAAAGGTTGAGTGATGACACCGGTCACGCCAGCAAATACGCCACGAATTAAACTTTTGCCACTCTCAGCAAAGCCTCCCTTTCGGTTAAGTCTATTACGGCGTTCACGTCTATATTTCTCGTCAAAAGTAAGCACAGATACGCCTTCACCAATAGTGCCAGTAATGCTACCCAAAGCTCCAGACACACCGCCCAACACGTTAGATGTCAGAGATTTAACCCCAAGAGCTACACCTTCAGCAAACTCTTCTGGACCTTGTATTATGCCTTGGAATGGTTCGTAAAAAAAGTCGCCAACACCTGAAAAACAAGAATAATTAATAATTAATACTTACACTTAAACACAAATGCTTTTCAAAAGACGGCTATTGCTTTTCAAACCCTTCACACATGTGGTGTCATAACACA
>JAQGAW010000401.1:0-30404 GCA_034698025.1 Phthiracarus crinitus
AGCCCGGCCCGGCCCGAGGAAATCGTCGGGGGCCCGCGGGGGCCCGACAAATCGGGGGCCCGTTTGGGAGTCTAATCAACATAATAAAAAATGAAAAATTTAAAATAAAATTTTTGATTTATTCGCTTATGACATGTTTGTTCCGATTATAAATTTAAAAAAAACATTGAAATCTTGTTAAATTAAGGTTCTTTTTGAATATTTGGTGGTTATAACAAAGTTTTTTGAAAAATTTGGTGATTTAGGGGTTATCTGGAAATTACCCAAATATATGCTTATTGCATAATCTACGTTTGATTTTAAAACTTACCAAAAATATAACAAACGAATATTAAAACTGAAAAATTTCGAACAGCCATTGAAAAATCACTAATATTTAACACGAATACTACTAATTAATAACTCTCTATGATAAATGTGTTAAATATTGTACTCGCGTTGATTTTTATAAATGTTTTAATTAATTAATCGTTTAACTATAGACCAATGAGCTGTTAGAAACAAGTACCACTATTTGTTACGTAACTTTTCAGATGGTATGAGTGCGTGTATAATCTCTATTAAATTGTATTAACGTTCTTTTTCACAGACGTTTAAAGATGTTAAGGATTGAAAAAGTACATTTACATAATTGGTAATCAAGTAAAGTATTATATGAGGCATGACCAGAGTATTACTAGGCGAGTGCTGGCCTATTTTATATGACAAATATTTGGGTATGCGTTGTCTAATAAGTTTCCAAAAAGTTGTAATATAAAACTTTCTCGTTCATGTCTCGCGAGCAAAAAAAAACTTCTATGAAGTGACCGTAACTTTAAATAAATAAATAAAAACTTTTCACAACATGCACATGACGTTAAGAAGAACAGTTTCAAATCCGAACTGTTCAAGAAAAGTTAGAGAAAACGCATCGCAACTCACATTTTCGCTTTAACTCTTTAACTTTTAACCGATGTTCATCTCTATATTCACCAATAAATTAATTATTTAACTCATATAAAAAATTAATTATAAAATTATTAGTAAACTCTTTAACTAATAATTAATGCTATTTATTTGAAATTTTCAAAAAATTCTAACTTTTGATTTCAAAGCTGGAAATCTAAAATAAATAAAATATTATATTTAAGACATGGTATATACTCTAGAGACCTGTTACCACTAAATTGGTGAGTAAATAGATTTCTATAATTAGTGGAGAATCAAAATTATAGCATTTGCAACTTTTTTGTTTCATTTGTTAGAACCATAAGAATGTATATGTGCACGAATCACATAGAAATTAGTGGTTTAAGCTCCATTTATAAATGCTATATTTTGCTATTTTATCCTAAAACTATAAATTTGTCGATTAAATCTTACGAGTTTTTTTACCCTTCCCTTAATTTTTTTATTACTATCAAAGAGTAACAAATTTAAAATTAAAAAATATATTAAAACTGCTAAACTGAAAACTGCTAAAATAATAGAAAAAATGATTTTAAGTTAAAATTAAGGTAATTTTTAAAATTTATAAATGCTATTTATAAGCGCTATTTTTGTCATTTATTAATGCTATTGATAGCACTATTTTTATATGCCATAAATGCTATTATTTTGATTCTCTAATAATTAGTTACGCATGTAAACAATTTTTTTCAATAACTTGATACTAGTTCTATATAACGTGTACGTGATTAATCTAATTAATTACAAAAACATCTTTCATTTTAATTTTTGCCAACAAAATCATTATTTCTACGGAAAGAAATGCCAAAAAATTTAAACGACGTCGTAATAAATATTCTGATAATATTCTTATGTTAGCAATGTTTATCGTATTAAAATAGAATTTCAAATAATAACGAAGTTAAAGTATTTCAATTTTAACCACTATTTTAAATTAGAGATTATCGAAAATTTTCTTTTAATGTTACTATTTTTAATTTTGGAAAAGATTTACCGCTACTGCGAAACCATATGTATTTTAGGCTAAGATGTCATACTTTTTTTAATTAAAAATTAATTAACGCGAGTATTAACTTTTTTTAATAGAATGGAATTTTCGTCAGCAAAGAACGGAAAATTTAATCGAAGATGAAATTAACGAAATGTATTCGAAACAGTGTGGACTTAAACTGCCCACTAATTATATAATTAACGGAGAAGAATCTGAACAAAATGAATTTCCCTTCATTGTTTCATTACGAGGTTCTAATGGTCATTTTTGTGGCGGCACTATCATTACGAATTGATGGATAGTGACCGCTGCACATTGCTTTAAACGGTTTGTTTAATTTTCTGAATAATCAACAAAAGAAAACAAAGCTAAATTAAATTACAGTTTATTCAATATTTTTTAAAGGTACTGTTAATTATAAATAAATGTAAAACAAATAATGGATATATTTGAAAATAAAACAGTTGGACAATAGAAACAATCAGGTTTTCCCAAGAGGGGGGTCTAGACCCATTATAACCCCTCTCCGATAATTGAAAAAGTTGACCCCCCACCCACATTTTTGAGATTTCAAGGACCAAAAAATTTCAAAATTTTTAAAAATTTTGGTCGTATTTTAAAAAAATTGTCCGTCAAATCCGATGAGGTTTTGTGACCCCCTTAAATTTTGGTCAAATTTTCAAAAAATTATCATTTAAATTCATTGTGTTTTTTGTGGGGTCGTGGTTTAGGCTTTCGTCGGAAAAACATCAGACCCTGGGAAACCCTGGTTTGAAACAATAACTAAAATGCCATAAAATATTAATTACACTGAAAATTTGTCCATACTATTGAATTACGTTGTAATATATTAGAAAAAGAACTCATTATGAATGCTTTATCCCATTTTCTTCAATTAATAATTATATTTACAGTATATATTCGTGTTATTATATTAATATTCTAAATTTAGGATTAAGGATACAAACGATATTCCAAAAAAAGGTGCATATAATAGCTGGAGCTCATGACAATAGTATCGGTGATAAATACAACATAATTCAAGCAATAATCCATGAAAAATATGATACCGTATTAACGCGCATACAACGGCATGCCGATAAACAGTGAGGTTATGGATAGTGCCAGTATACCTCGAGGCATGCAGGCAGCCTGTATAAGTGAGGCTATTTCAAAAGTTAATAACTGGAAATAAATTGAAAACGTTAAAAATTATTAATAATTTTAGCTTTTATGAGTTATATTAGTTATAAAACATCAATTATTTTGTATAACATTACGTTTATGGTTCGTTTAAAGAATTTATTTCACGAAATTAATAATAATAAATTTCTTATTAACAACTATACTAAAGAAATAATTAATCTTGGATTGAAATTGAGAGTGATTTTAGTGTTTTTATTGTTTTATGATGTCAATTTATTTACTAATAATGAACTTATTTTTACAATTTAGGAATAATAATTTTTAAAATATCCTCACTTTATAACGGCATGCCGTAAGACACCATAAAAGTTAGTTATATAAAATGGTAAACATCGGTTATAACGGCATGCCGTTGTATGTGCGGTAATACGGTAGGAATAATGAAAAAGATTTAAAACCGATGAAGCAGTATGTGATATAGCATTGATGAAAACCGATCGAATTATTGAGTTTGACTCAAAAATTAACGCGATATGTTTGCCAACCGAACAAAACTCCGAACCACATGGTAGGATGACTGCTATTGGTTGGGGTTTAGTAAAGTATTCTAAATACGGGAGAGCTTCGAGAGAGCTTCGTAAAGTTAATTTGGGGATTATTTCCGATCGAATGTGTGAAAGCCTACTATACCCTACTGTTCGTATGTTCAGTCAATATCTGTGCGCCTATAAGATTGAAAAAGCGTTTGTTTAGTAAGTGGCTATTAATTAACACATTATTGTTTAGCATTTTAGAAAATCGATTCTATTTTTAAACATCAGTTTAGACTTGTTTCTAGAAATACTACAATATAACTACATATACCTTATAACGGCAATAACAGTAAACGATTTAGCAATTTTAAACCTTTTTCTATGCAATGTTAGGGTGATTCCGGTGGACCAGAAATTCAATATATTAATGGTAGAGCTGTATTGATCGGAGTTTCATCATTTATGATTGGAGTTTCAGTATATTGCGATCCAGAATATCCCGTTGGTTTCACGCAAGTCTCGTATTTTCTCGATTGGATTTTAACGCATATAAAATACAATCCCAGTAATATAAAAATTCAAGCAAATTCGATTTAAATTAAATGAAAATGATAATAAAGAAAAATATTTCAATAGTTAGTTATTTGATTTTCGAGAATAAAATTTTTATCTGATAAGATTATTGTATGGTCAAAAAATGAATTTGTTTAATTTATTACAGTTAATTAAATAGTGTAATGCAAAACGTTTGTGCATTATATATATTTTACACTTTTCCAACATTGATTTATTATAATGGTTTCGTTGTAATAGGTTCCAAAGTCGTTAGAAATTTTATTACAAATTTCAAATTGTTGCTTAGTTTAAAATTTGAAATAAAGTCCACCAAACATTAAAATTTTAAATAAATACTTAGAACTTCATACATATCTTGTCATATAAACTAGATTTTCTAATAGTGAAAATTTAGTCCAGAGCTCGATCTAATATTGCTCACAGATAACCTCATCTTAAGTCATATCTTATATAACACATTACATTAGTGATGGAGAGTAGTGATTGAAAATTTTACTCCACTAACGTGGAACGTTAGTGGAATTTGAAAAAAGCACTGTTAGTGGAACGTTAGTGGAGTGGAAAATATTGAATTTACCGTTAGTGGAACGGTAGTCAAATTTATGTTTCCGTTTGTGGAACGTTAGTCATTTTTTGTCAGATTAATAAATATTCAAAAATGTTTTCAAAATTAGCAATGTTTATTCAAAAATAATTTAAAAATTAAAATTTCTCTTTATAGATAACAAATAATTAACATTTTAAAGCGATAATCTTCATATTTTAGATCCTAGAGTTCTACAACTAATATTAAAATTTCATTCTGATTTAATTAGATAAAAAATAAAATTAAATAAAATTTTAGATTAATATTTGTGAAACGTTAGTAGTGGAACGTTAGTGGAATTTGAAAAAAGTACCGTTAGTGGAACGTTAATGGGATCTGATTTTTATTTTTTCCCGTTAGTGGAACGTTAGTACAATTTTTTGGAGCGTTAGTGGAACGTTAGTGGACTTGAAATTTCTAAAATTTTCAATCACTAGTTCACAGTAATCTCTAATTACGCAAAAAAATTCGCATCATATGCGTTGAAAAATTTGTTTGAAGCTAAAAGTTAAGCAGAATATAAGTACAACAAGAGTTAAGATTCACGGAATTATTTTTCTTGCGATGATTATATTAAGATTAAGGCACAATATATCACACGCACAATGCAGTAAAACACGGAATAAAATTTTACGCTCTGTTCAATTTAAAAAAACCTCGAAAAATAAAATTATTGAGCAGTATTAAAGATTTATTTGATAACTTAAACAGATAAATCTATTCTCACGGAAAGAAGTGCTTTTTTATTTAACACCAGTGACGACTTATTTATAAAATATATAGCAGAAAATGTTTAGGAATATCAAAAAGCGTTATTTAATGTTTTAAATTATGCAAAACCGCACACCATTTTATCGTCTTTTATCAAAATGTGATTTTTTCACCGAAAAAAGCGTTCACTTCGACTTCTATTGGCATATAGTTTAGGTCTAAGTGTTATAAATTATTTGGTTGAGCTGTTTTGACAGAATCGACTCCAATAATCGCATGAATTTTAAAAATCTCTATTCGGCGTCTTTCTATTTGTTATATAATCGCATATTTTCTCACTAAAGCTATAGTACTTCTCTGCCACCAGTGATCTTAAATCTTAATTGCGCTTTTCTCAAACAAAATGGTTTGTAGCTATAAATTACTACTAAGCTTTTGAGATATGATTGAAACACAGGCAGCGAATAAATACAAAAATAATTTAGTCTACAGTATAGTGGGCTACATTCACATAAACTTATCTAAGCTTAAAATAGAATTAAAGCCAATTCACTATATCTTCGGAAAGTGTGCCTGTCTTGAAATTAATACCGACAGGCATAACAAACAATTAATTTGATTGTCATTAAACTTTATGAAACATAAAACAATGATTTTTTTCATTGCGTTTTGATACGTATTTTTAATTTGAAACTTTGGTGATCAAGTTTTTGATAACTTTAATCAAATTAATTTTTTTATGCCTGTCGATACAAACATTGTTTTAATTAATTTTTGTATTAAATCAAAACAAAATTTTGTGAGTTCCAACGGTATTGCAGTATACTATTTAAGAATGTTTAATAGCAGTATCCAGAGATATTAGGCTGCAAATGTGAGGGTATATTTATATTTATTAAAATATACCGGTATTTCAAAAAATAAAAATTTTGCTAAAAAGGTAAAATTCTAATTTAAAATTATTTCAAATAAATTTCAAGATTATCAAAATAATTCTTACGATTTTTATATTTGTACCGAATATTGTCTGTAAAATGTACAATTTTACTGTGCAGTGACTTTATAATTAAAAGTTTTAAAATATAAATGTTTATTTGACATTTGCTTCACTTAAGACAAATCTGATGAACAAATAGAAATGTTGAGTGTCAATCGGATGAGAAAAATTTTACATAGATTCCTAATGTAAGAAATAGACTCCTAAAATGGGCCCCGATTTGTGGATAATGCCAAAACCCCGATGGTTTTTTCGGGTGGGACCGGACTTAATAATCTTTTACTGAAGATCTTTAATGTTGTAAAGTAGTGATGTTTAATCTACGTATTTTAATTTCAAAGAAAATTTTTGAATTTTGACGTGAATTTACATATGCTTCCCATTGAATTATATTTTACTTTTTCTTTATCAATTATGCTTTTACTCTTTCGTTTAAATTTTTCGTTTTGCTTTTTGAACAACAGTAGTGTAAAGAAGTTTAATTATGATATTCTATTTATAAAAAGAACAAAGTCATAGTAAAAAGTACAATATTTATTATTCTTTTAGAATAATCGGGTTCGGGCTGTTTCCATGCATCAAGCTATAGGGTCTTAATCAGGCTCGGACCTAATTTTTTTGCGATTTAGAAGTCTAGTAAAAAATACTCTTCAACTAATATTTAGTTTTATTTGACATAAGTATATTCCCAGAATTTAAAGTAATCTTAGAGTAACAATATCTTTAAATATAACAAAAATTTGTATTTCTTACGAAGACTATGAATAAAAGTAAATGTGTAAACAGCAAAATATTAAAACAAGCTTTAAAACCTGTTTTTTCTATGCACAATTTTTTGAAGATAAGCTGTTTTTGCATTGTATGATTTATTTACCGAAAGCTATTAAAATTGATAAAAAAATTGAACTTTAAAGTGAACTAACATATTGTCAAAATAAGATTATGTCTGATTTGTTTGGCCCCTTATTCCAGTTGTAAAAATTCGGATGAACTACAATTTAAACTTGTAATATATTTTTAAACTTCATATATTCTAAAACCATATCATTAAACATACTGTACGCGCTTTTGTTTTATTATTTTAAATTTAATTATTTATACATATATAAAAAATACGCCTTTAATAATTACTTTAAGTCAGTTTAGACTTTGATATTTTCATATTCAACCCAAAAACAAATGAAAATAAATGGTTACGCGTCAACAGAAAAGCACGGAAAAGCATAACATGCGAGCTATAAGTAGCGCCACATTACAATTAATGTAACGGCTAGTTTAAAAATTTATTACTTTGTTTTACTACTTGGGTGTAAAATTTGCCATTTAAATAATAAACTAGCCCTTTATTTTAAGACACATGAACGTATAAGAAAAACGTATGCTCAGGTTTCACAAAAAATTATAATATTAAAATAGTTAATCGTTGTGGTGAGCGTTTAGATGAGGCTTTTTAAAGCATAAATTTAATGTTTTTAAGGTTTGACTTTTGCACGCGATTTGTTAATTAAGCAGAAAAATATAAAATGTTAGAAATGTTAGTTTAATATACAGTATATTTCGACGCTAAAAGCTAAGTTCCATTACGTGCATAACATTTACATTTAGTTCTTAGGTGTTAACAAGTGAGAAAACCATTTCCCTTAAAAAGTTGATTCTTTTCACTGATTTCTGATGTGGTTATGCTTTCTCTTATGATTAGCGTTTTATTCCCAATTTAAACACATAGTAAGTCACTTTTTTATATATAGAGTAAAACTCTATTTCTAACGTTGATTCGCAATTTAACATTTAATGATTCTAATCACTGAAAAATGATTTAACATAAGTAAAGAAAGCAAAGAAAATATCAAAAGTAATTCATTTTTTTGTCAAAACTCGAGTCAAAACTCTTTGGTAATCTAAAAAATTTTTCGGCGCACACAAACTTTTTTCCACCAACGATAACAAATCGAGTGTTGTTAATGTAAATTTCTTGTTATAATTTTTTTCGCGATGCGATTAGTAAAACGAAATGAGAGAAAAAATATTATTCTGATATTATTAATTGCTGCGGAAAACGTACAGTCAGTCGACCGCCAAATGGCAGCCAAACACACTTTACTAATAAATGTTAACGATGTGTGAGCTCTAACAAAATTGAATTTATTTTATTTAGCATATATTTAGAGAAAATTTTTATTATTGATGCTGTCTTGTGATACAATATATATAAATTCATGTCAATACGTAACTATAAATTCAAAATCGTTTTTTTGATGATGTGTGGGTTTACTTGAAAATGGGTGGAGTGGAGACCAATACATACTTTAGATATCGAAAGTTGTTGTTGTTGTTGGTGTTGGTGGTGGTGTTTGTATCGGATTTTGATGTAATTTTTGATTGTGCACTGCTATTGTGTTATCAAACAGTATAGAAATTCGATTAACTTATAAATGAATATCGCATTAATCAAAAAACGGTTGGATATCGTTAAAGAAATATGAGTTTATCATATTTTTTAATATAAATATAAAATAAGATTTTTCCACACATTTCGTAAATTTCAACGATTAATGCGAAATATTTAAATTATGCGCCCTATAACTAGATTTTGACATTTTCGCTTAAATTGTTATTTTATACAGTATTATCGATTGATTATTCTATTACTAGGAAAATATTAGGGAAATGATTAATAAATTAATATAATGTAACATTCAAAGTATTTAAATTAATTTATTAAAATATAATGAAATCTAAATGATAAAAGCAAAACATTTGCATGTAATTGAAGAAATAAAAATTTTAAGAGATAATGCATGCGCTTGTTATAAACTTTTGAATGATTGAAAAATACATTTCTAAAAAAATAATTGAAAAATACTTTTAAAAATTTAAAACAGGAAAATTTATTAATAAAATTACTCATTTTCTGAACCATTTCATAAATAAAGAGTTACAGTGCTGTTTATAATATTATTGGCCTTCACTGTTATTCTTGAGAGCAGTTATAGGAATATTTAAGTGAAATTCTCGAAATAATTATAAATAAATCGATAAAGTGTCAGTTTGTGAAGCGTTAATGTCAAAATTATATTTACAATAATTTTATAATGGAAACAACTGAAACAATTCGCGGCAGTTTAATAGAGAGCTCATTTTTCTTAAATTAATGCATACTTAAGTTTAATATAATTAAATTATTTTGAATACATTATGGCAATAATATACCAAATACCTTTATTAATATAAAAATCAGTGAAATCTTTTTATTAATTTAAACCTACTAACATTTTTATTTATTAAAAATTGAGCTAAATATAAGTTATTGTGAAAATATTTACGAAAACAAAAAAGAATTTAAATAATTTCAATAATTTAGAGATTCTCGAAAAAAATCACGAGTTTCACTACTTGTGAGGCTCACACAGCTTTATATATTTTCAGCTTAAAATCTTTGTAATCTGATCTGAAAGTACAGTAGTCTACTCCACATAGGCTTTGGGCCTCTAAATCAGATTATTTAGACTCCTCAATGATCTAACATTTTCCTGATTAATTGGGAAGTTTTCAGTAAATGTACGGCCATTTATTATAAAATTATACATACGATCCACTTTCAATCAAACCCTTAAAAACAACTTTACAAATCCTCACAGATTTTTACGCGATAAATCTTACATTACGATCCTAAGCTCGTAAATCCGTACCTTTTTTACATTTGAATTCGTCGTCAATATAACATAAAATCATTTTTATAAATACAAAATTTAAATTAAATTGCTTTTGCACAAAAGCCGCATTTATTTCCGCTTTTAAAAAACTTCTTCAAAGAGTAATTGTCAAAAAATGTGAGTAAAGTATTTTTTTAACCTTTAAAAAATGTTCAGATTATATATATATATTTATTATATAATGACCACTCCCTTCACTCCTAAAATATTCGGACGTTTAGACATCGTTACTGTAACCGAATATTACATTATTTATAACTATCAGATCTACGTTTTCATTGCTGAAAATCAATTCAAGGTAACGCTTAAGAAACGTGTACGCTATAGAATTACTAGCGTAACAACAGTCTAGAAAAATCAAGACTGAATCTAAAGAACATATTAAAGTGTCTCCAGTTTTCTTCATGTAAAAGATGAATCATAATAAAGGTGTCGCTAAAGATGAGTCATATTTCACTCTACAAGAACTCATCTTTCATTCAACGAAGTGTTTGATCTTAACTGTTCTAAAGAGTGTTTCATTCATAAAAACTCATTCATCATTTTTTGTTCAAAATAATGGTTTGTTTTACTATTTTTAAAGTTTTAAATTTCAAGTTTTTTAAGTTTTTAATTAGCGGTAGAAATTTAAAACTTAAACTCAAATGATATTTTATCGCATTGACAGAAATTATTTGAATATATAGTCATTAACCTTAAAACAACTAAATCTAAGTCCTCTAATCACTCAAATCAAATGTTTAGGAGAATTCGTAAAAATTATTTTTGATAAAATATACGCTTAATACTAATAGTGGTTGAAATGAGCTTAAGCGTAGTTTTCGCAAAGAGGACCCCCGAGAGTGAGTTCGAGACAGCATTGGATTTTGTTATGTTTATTGATTATCCATATAAATATAAATTTAGTATTAAAATGTAATTTATGCTTTTTTAATGTAATTAAATATACCTTTAAAATTATCTGTTAAAACAAATAAAATCAAACTTATATTCGTATTAATAGTAAAAAAAATGTTCGAAAGAAATAAAACAAAAGCAAACAAAATATAAATTTAAAGACGAAAATAAAAAAATTTGAAAACATAATAAATTATAAATTTATATTTAGGAAAATTTAATATAAAACTTTGCAAATATTCGAAACGTGTAAATAAAAAAGGTGTGCGTTCACTAAAATGATTTGCGACTTTTCAGACCAAAATTATGCCTCTTCTCAGTAGCATAAGATCATATTTTATTTTGATCTTCTCTTTTTTTAAAACTGCAAACACACAGAGGAGAGAGAGAGAGAGAGAGAGAGAGAGAGAGAGAGAGAGAGAGAGAGAGAGAGAGAGAGAAGTGGAGACTCGTGTGGCAAGTTATGATAAAATATCAAAATATACAAACTGTTTGATATAAATTGCAAGCAAAGACTTTTTAATAGATTTTTGCTAATATTAATAAGCAAAATTGAGACTAACGTTTTTAAAAGAACTAATTTTATGTTGCGTTGCATTACTTAAAATTACGAGAAAATTCCAAAAAGCATTTATATAAATAAAGATAAGCATTGCTGAACAGGAAAAAGGGTCATTCAAATAAATATACAATTTTTTGCCAGTTTTATACCTGACGAATGATTTTTAAATCTCGAGGCGAGATCAGTCCTACTAATATCAAATTGATTTTTTCGTAAACATTTTTAATATTGATTGCAATGATTTTTTTAGTGAATACATATGATATGCAAATTCATAACTAACACGCTATAGTTTATTCGTGTAAACGTTTTTGAATCATCAGAACAGACAATTTTGTGCATTTTTAAAAAGAAATTAAATTAATTTATAGATTTGAAATTTGAGTCGCAGAATAAGTTTTTAGAAAACTTAATGAAAGATTATTTTTTTTATAAAACTACTAGTCATTGACAATATGGATGAACTGTTCCGATAAGAAAAGTTTTTGAAGAACTAACAATGATAAGAGAGTACTGTTAGAGTGAGCGAAGTTAATGCGCGCGACTGTGTGTGCGATGCAATGATGGGTGCAATCGCTTGACGGCATCATTGCAAATGTGTGTTTGGGATGAAATCATTTATAATAGAGGAACGCATGCAGAGACCAACATTGGAACCGCGATCACACGCTTTAATGGATATAATGGTCATAATACCAATATTAGACATCTAACTAAATAGAAAATGTTGGAATAGAAGTGATGCAGCATTAGTTTGCTATACATTATTGCTTTGCCCTCGAAATGCTTGGAGCAATCACTTTGTACCTGAAATCATAAATCAAACTGCTATCAAAAAGTTTTAAAAACGAAAGCAGTATCGGTGCCAATACTTATTCCAATGCATACATATCTATATCTAGAAGTAATCATTTCAAAAATAATATTAACATTGTTCCATAAGCTATACTCTACAGTATACGGATAGTTACGTATGGAAACTCTTTAAGTGTTTGATTCGTACGAACAGTACAGTACAATACAGTTTAAATAAAGAGGGAAAGCGAGTTAATCAACAATATTGAGCTTTGTTGCAGTTTATGGGATAGTAAAACATAAATTTCCGACGCAGGGAATCCTTGTAAAAAATCATCTTCGCCGCAGGAATGGGACCCCTTTTGATGTGTGTCTCCCTTACTTCTAGCGGTCAACCTTTCACCTGATAGGTGTGTATCACTAAATCGGAGCTAAGCATAAATACAATTTTGTTATGATGGTTGCATTGGTAAGCATTTCGAACGAACGACGCCCAATCCTAGTCGCCAGTCAATGGACCTTAAAAACTTGCGCAACAAAATAAGCTTCAGTAGTAGTAACGACACACATACACATGAAAAGAGGGGGAAATACGGCAATAGACGCGTAAAGTATGCAAACACTAGTGATTTAAAGCTTATGGAATTGTTTGAATGTGTGATTCATTCAATACATACCAAATGTCTGAGTGACTGCGCTCAGTGTTAGTGTTAGTACAGTCATGTAATAGTGATGCGAAATGTTAGAGCACATCGCAAATTCAATTTTGTTCTCCAATTCGAATACTAATTACGTTAAAAACTTTTTTAAACACACATATATTTAATCTTAAATAAGATATGCGTTGTAACATAAATATATATTTGTTAGGAAAAAATAAAGCAAAGTTTGTATTTTCGATTTGAATTTAAAGTTAACGTTCGTTTGGAGGTTACGACTCGTACTTCAGCACTCGTGTGAGTCTAAAAACTGAGAGACAAACGTTTAGATTTTACTAAAACGTTTACATCACTGGTTGGCGATTTTAGATATGTTAATACAGCTCTGCTTAAAGTAAACAGAGTAAGACATTTCAGTCTATTTGTAGAGAGAAATATGTGAAATCATTTTGTTCAATACGCGAAGTGTGTGTTCACTTAAATACATGCAAAAAAAGTTAATTCATTTTTTATTTAGAGTTTAATCTTGTGTTGAAAAGCAAACTAAAAAAACTAAATTGAAAGAAATTTGTCTTAAAATAGTTATAATCGCATAATCTTTTATATAAGTCATAAATATCAAAACACAAGTTTAGTTAACTTATTCATCAGATTTATGAAACATCAAAAAAGCGCACATAACTTGTTGGACGTAAGCCAGAATCAGTAAAAAACTAGAAACCGAGCATCGAGTCTGAAATTAGTATTCGTATCTTTCAATACACTAACTAGGAAATCATCAACTCCTCCAGTCACTGATATTTCCTACCAAATATATTCAGTTAAAAAAACGCTAAAATATAAATCTTGTAAAATTACTCGCTGACGCCAATTTGGGGAGGTATGAGGTATGGGACGTGTTTGAAAATTCGTCAGATTTCAAAAACTTAAATTGGGTTTATTATCATTTAGTTTAGAAAGCTTTGTTTTCACACTGAGTTTTGAACTTATGGACAACTTTATTCTATATTTATATGATTATTAAATATAAAACGAAATTACCGTATTTGTTAGAAATTTTAAAATCTACATATTTTTGTAGAAAAAACTGTGACATAATTTTGCAAAATAATAATTCATATTAATTATCAGAAAGTTTTCTATTGTATTCGACACAATTTGACTATTAATATAGTTATAAATGTAGAAAAATTTTAAAGATAACGCACAACTAAAAGATTTATAGGATATTTATGTAAATAAATTATAAACAAAAAATATATAAATTATTTTATTCAATGACACAAGTAATCACGCTTAATATTGTTGATTTTGATAATAAAACTTGTTCTTCGAAAGTATAGTTATCTTAGTTATCTCGAGGAAATGACCCCTCAGGTGAGTTAAGCCGTTTTTTAGAAACCACTTTTATTTGATACAACACATCAAAATCATCGGTTTAAAAATTCGACGGTTGGCGTGAAACTTAAATGATACTAAAATTCAAAACTTATATTATCCAGTATTTTAGAAAAAGGGTTAGAAAGTTAGGAATGCGTTCGAATTGATAAGGAATATTTAAAAAATATATAAAAATATGGAATAAGTTTCTGTTGCAATAGGCTTCAATAATTTTGTCAATAAATATTAAGCACACTTTAATAATAAAGTACATCTAATAGTTATGAAACTTTTTTAGATGAATTAGCTTAACAAAATTTTCTTGACTCAAACATACAATAATTCATTAATGAGGATATACGTTAATTGAAAGGATGATGAGCTTGCGTTTTAGCACATAGATTAACGATAATTTGGACGTAAAAATTTTATTTAATGCAAAGTACAAATATTATGACCAACTCTTTAGGATAGCCATGAAAACTTTTCAAAACTTGAATCTCCGGAAGTAGACCGAGAGATAAAATATTATTATATCATAAAATTTATAACTATTACCTGAAATAAATTTATACAGAATTGGCAGATATGTAATCGATTTTATGAACGATTATCAATTTATAAATTGATTAGAGGACAGACACAAACTCAGACATCTACTTTGCAGGATTTCCCAAAGTATGATTGTCTAGGTGGGGTCTCCTTTCTGATTTTTTCAAAATTCGGGGGGAGGGGGGTAAACTCATCAGATTTATACGACAATTTTTTAAAATTTTGACCAAAAACGTATCAAAAATTTCTATTTATTGCGTCCTTGAACTTTCAAAATTATGGAGAGGGGGTATACTTGGGCTAGACACACTCCCTCTTGGGAAACCCTGCTACTTTGTGTCTGCGACTTTAATCAATGATAAAAGCATAAGACCTAAAATTCTAAAATTCCTACTCTGTTGTGTGGCGTAACCCTAAGATGAGAACCTCAGATCTAACTCGATATAATATGAAGTAACTAAAATCAGATTCACAAGAAATTCATTAAAAATTCCATCATAAACGATGAACAAAATCGAATTAAAGAATAATTTTCGATCTCTATATTTTTGATGTGATATTATCCTAAACTGACACTGATTAATCTGGTCTGACGTTTATGACTGGATATGCTTTATTCTAAGTTGGAAACAAAAATTTCCATTACCCCATCGAACCACGACGTGTTATGTCGTGATAATTGTGCTCTGCGTAGATGTCCAGTTCCGCAAACACTCGGACTGGTGATACATCCATTTGGACTCTAACATTCTAACCTTTTCAAATACTTGAGACCAGCACTCGCGACCAAAGTAGTAGTAGTTAAGACCAAACGTCAGTATTCTTTTGTGGGCCCTTTTGATATTTACGTTATTTATCATATACATTCAGTTACGCAACTGTGCATATTCATAGAGTAATAGAGTAATCAGTGCAGTTGTACGCATTATCAGTTGCGTTGCTGCTCTTAACCACAACCAATGCTCGAGTCCCGAGTTAACTCTTGGATATCATCAAAGCTCGAGCTCAAAATTTTTATCAATTTGAGAGATTTCTATGTGAGAGGTAATAATAGTTGTCTCGTTA
This sequence comes from Phthiracarus crinitus, assembly GCA_034698025.1. Lineage (NCBI taxonomy): Eukaryota > Metazoa > Arthropoda > Arachnida > Sarcoptiformes > Phthiracaridae > Phthiracarus > Phthiracarus crinitus. Next base: position 16,112 of record JAQGAW010000401.1, read on the forward strand.
AGTTCAATTTTTTATTATCCAAAGTGCAATAATAGTTTAATCACAATTTCTAAATAATGAGTGATATCAACCAAATAATAATTTAAATTAAATAATAAACTTGTAGAACAAATGTATTGAATCCCAGAAAATTTATGGAGAATAAACGTATAAAGTAAAGTAATTTCTATGTTTATAAAAATTTGACGTATAAAAACGGAGCATTAAAATTAACTGAAAATGTAATTCAAATTAAGAGTTGGGCGCGAATGCGGATATAAGCAGAGCGGATATCAGCGGACTATCTGCTGCGGATAGCGGATTGTTTAAAAAATTCTAATTGCGGATCGGGTCGGATAACATTAAAAATTCTGCGGATAAGTGCGGGCGGATAACCTTAAATGTAGATTTTTGCGGATGAATTGGGATTGGAGTTTTTCGTATCCGCGCCCATCTCTAATTCAAATTATTATATTATTCAATAATATTAAATTGCATTAAATTAATGATATTGTTAATACCAAAATACAAACGAAAACATTAAATAATATCGTAATACTATATGTATTAAATAATTTACTTGAATCCCAAAAATCTCAAATGTATTCAACTTTTATGGGATCACAAAATTATATTTATTCATTCACAACACTTAAAATTAAAAATTATCAATTCGTTCAATACATGGAAAGAAATGCGCAAATATGTAAATGTCAAATCCTCATGAAAAATTTTTAAAATAAATGTTAAGTATTTGCTATAAATGTATTTTTAATGGTGTTTTGTTGAGTTTTTATCTTAATGTCAGTGCTGTATCAACTTTTTAAAAGTTATTATTAAAATGTTAAATATAATAAAATAATGCAAATCTGTTGTGACAGCAAAAAAAAAGTTCAATAATATGTTAGCGACAAAATAAATGTTTACAGTATAAAAGGTTTTTTTCGTAAAACATGACTTGTAGTACACATGTCATTATTTTTTCGTTTTGAAAGAAAAGGTCATTTAATATCAGGTTTTGAAAACTACTGCAAACAGAAAAATTATTAAAACAGAATAGAATTTGCATCAGCGAACGATTATTTACTTAAAATGTAGCAGTTTTTACTCGCATTCACATTAATCTCATGCAATTTTTTGGGAGAAAAAAACTGAACCGTATTTCCAAGTATTTGCCCAAAAAATTTATATTAAGTATTTTGTGCGAAAAACACCACGGGTTACACAATTAAAGTGTTTCACAATTGCAATAACTGTCTCCCGAAATAAACAATATAATCATTAATGGACAAATTTATGGCCGAAAAAATGTCAAACACTGAAAATAAATTGCCTATTAATTAAAGACACCAACTGTTAATTGTGGTGTGTCTTTTAAAACACAAACAGTATCGTTTCGTTAAATTGGGACATCAGTTTTTAGTTGTCCACCAGCTATAAAAATAAGTCAAATAACGTCAGATCTCTTGCGGCTATTTTTAAACGCTCAAAGGTTATGGAAAAAATATTTTTTTAATGGGATAATAAAATAAAATCAAAATAAGTTTATATTATAATTTAAATTTTCATTCCTATTTAATTCAAATGTTTAGATAATTATTCTTACACACACACACAGCGAAAACTAATAATCATAATAAAAATTCTGACAGTTTCGGCACATTTAACTTCAGAGCGCGATAACAAAAGTTTTTCGTTAAAATGTTTTTTAAATATAGTTTTACGCATAACTTAATATTTATTTAGTTTTAAGTATTATCGAAAAGCCATTATAGATAATATATAATCAAATGGATGCCAAACCTTTCGTACGTTGAAATTTTAGTTTAATGTTTTTGAGTTGTTTGAGGACAGTATGAAAATATTTAAATTTCGCTTCAAGTTTTATTTATTTATAATTAAAACTAAAATTTAAAAGATTAATTAAATTGCATTTTTAATGGTTTTATTGGAAACTATAAATCGCTTAATGGTTTAAGTAATCATCAGTTTCATTAAAAAAAACTGGAGAAAAATAAAACAGTAATAATATTATTAGAGAAATTTATCTTCATTTCAAATATTTTCAATAACTTCTTGCACTTAAACGCAAAGAAAAAAGTTAACCGCAAAAAACTAAAATTTCTCACCATTAAAATTGTTGTTATATCTTATATAGTAAATTAAAAGTCCCAAAATTTTTCAATAAAGATAATAATTTGTCAAAAAATTTTTTCATTTGCAAAAAGAAATACTGCACCAAATTAATGGTCATTAACTTAAGAAATTTTAAAATAGTTTGAAATATCAATTTAATACCAATTTGATTAGTTTTATTGATTCAAAGCTATATTTTTCCCAAACAAGAACATGAGGCGAAAAAGAACTCATATTGAATCCGTAACTCATTCCTAACCATAAATTATATCGATAACGCATTATTGGCTTTGACTTCGCTTTGAAATTTTTAATTGACGATATAGTTTGACTCAAATAAAATCAAAACCTGTTGGCATAATTAACGTTTCCCCAAAATTGCTTGTTATAAATTAAATCAAGCGATCAAATATTAGATACACTTTTTGACTGAAAAATGCCGAAACCGTAAAACTGGCGCACATTTATAGTCACCGAAAAATATACTTAAAAACCCAATCACTAGTGCTTTACCGCAACATTAATCGCTTTTATTGCTATTCTACGGAATCTATACAAATAATTCAAAGACTAATACCACAGAATGCTGTAAAAGAATAAAATAATTTAGAAAATATAATTCTTTTTCGATTGCTTATATGTTTTCGATTTAATCTTTGAATAACAGAGTCAGACAATTGATAATACAAATACCGTAAAAAATATAATAAATGGCAAACAACGCCCAATTCTAATAAAACATTCGGTGTTATTCATAATAAAACGCCTAAACAGTAAAGTTATTTAAAGCATATCGCAATCCTTTCGGTACATAAATGTTTACCCACTATTCGAAAGTTATTTAAGCTTTTAGTTTATGTTCATCTCATCTCGCAAAGTAATAAATGCATAATTCTGACTGACGGACACACAAACGAAATATTAGCTTTCAATAAAAAATTGATAATTTTGCTTTTGATACAATGCCTACTTTGATCTTTTGATCTCAAATTTACGTTCTTAGTATTTTATTTCCAATAAGCAAAATGAAGTGCACTTTTATATACTTTTAATCTATAAAATAACTCAGTTTTAGTACACTCCCACTCTTCGCCTTTTACTTTACAATTAGATTAACACTCAATTGCAGTTAATATTTCGCCAAAAGTTTACTATTTCTTCATTGCTTATACAAGAGGGAGGTTTATTGACAAGTCTTACACCTCCTCGAAGCTCGAAAAAAATTAGGAACTCACGAATTTAACTTCACTTATAAATTAAAACAAACGTAATGCGAATTATTGGCTTAATTAATGCGAATTAATATCGTTTATTTATATATTTATTTAAATATATAAATTTAATCCAAATCTAAACACACATTAATGAACTGATAATTAAATGTAATTAAATAACACTTAAGTTTTGATTATAAAATGATTTTAATTTATTCACGATTTTTTTAAAATAAAAATAACATATTAATTAAAACGCTTAAATAATTTTAATGCTAAAAACGTTATGAATTAGTTTTGTTTTTGCGCATATTTAATAATAAAAAATTTAAATCAAAATTTCTAATCGGATTTTAATAAGGGTAATGCGCATACGATAAGCTATTAAAGTGTGTCTCAAAAATTTGTAATATAAAAGTTGCCGACGGTTTAAAATTAAACCTAACCGAACCGATATAAGGAAATAAAATTATGAACTGATTCCGCGGTTTAACCGCTAAACTGTTATATCAAAAAATAATAATTTATATCGAATATGAAGAATTTTATTTATCACTTAAATAAAATAAAATAAAATTAAAAATTAACTTTAATTTTTGCTGAACTTTCATGTTTTAAATATTTTTTGTTCATTAAATATAACGGATTTTTTAGAAAGAAGTTTTAAAATCTTTATTAGGAAATATTAATTCAGAATTTAATTTTACTTATAAATTCGTCTTTTAAAAGGTTTCATGACTTTACAGTTAACGCAATACCGCGAACGACTACAACGCTAAAATATATTAAATCATATTACAATAAATTCTATCTAATATCTATTTTGATTTTATTTATTAATAATTTATCAATTAAAGTAATTTTAAGTGTTTATTGGAATAGTTATTGAATTTTCATAATCATTAATTTTATAAATATATTTTAGAGGTAAAGAAGTTAACGGTATTGCGTAAGCTGTAAAGTCGTGCTGCACTTTTCAGAGTTTTTTGCTATTAGTTCTTAACAAAGTTTAAATTTGTCAGGTTTTAAAAAGAAAAACTTAATAAGTTTCAAAGGAATTTTTAATCAAAAATCAAAATTTCACTATAATTAACAACTGTTAGCTTAACCAAACCGTTATCAGCTTTAATAAAATTATGGAATCATTTTAATCAATATCACGTAATTATATTTATAAAGCAATATAACATTTACAGAATTAAAGACTTACCAAATTTTTTTTGTTGTAAAATAAAATCATTAAATTAAAGAAATTATAATGAAAATATAGGAAATAAATTTAATTACACAGTAAACTAATAGTTTTATAGTACAGTATGTAAATTACTTTTCGTAATTAAATATTCATATTTTAACATCATTGCTCGGATTAAGTTACCACACTTATATTAAACAAATGAATGGAAAAGAGGGAAGGAAAAAAGGGAGAGAGGGATAAAGAGATTTGGTTGTGCTTAAGCACGAGACAAACAGTTTTTAAGATTCAAAAATCAACTTCAAATGTTAATGTTTGCTTAAATTAAATAATAGAATATGTAGTAATCACAAAACAATGCTTTAATTATATTTAAGAGCATTCATTTTTGACGTTTGGCTGATTTTAGTTTTCCTATTTTTGAATTATAGTTGTATTACTAAAAGTATTCATAACATTTGAAGAACTGTTATGAAAACCACGCATTTAATATTCCAATTATCTATTCCTAAATTAATTTAAAGCTTAATATAATTATTCGTGTGCAACAATTCCAAGGTAATCTAGTAGTAATATGTTTGGATAAGTTATAAACAAGATTAATTAATTTTATTGTTATGAAACGAGGCTTTTTTAAGGATAGTAAATACAAATAAAATAAGTTACGAGCTCTGTCTTACAATATAGGTTACGAACTATTAATATCCATATTAACTCAACAAACATTATATGTACAGAATATATAGCGTTTTTCAATTTTATTTTCAAATTCGAGTAAAACAATAAATTTTCATAAGTTTCAACATAAAAATAATCAGTTATTTGTGACACAAAAATATAATAAAACGGAAGATTTGGTGATTTCCATATTAAAAATAAGCCAATAAATGTTATGGTGTCTAATTTTAAACAGCATGAAAGGTGGCACTAATGATAAAACAGAACAGCTATCATAGCGACCATCTAATAAGAAGGGCACCGAATTCGCCACAAACAAAAACAGTCATTGAAGAGAGAGGGGATAATAATATTTTTTACTTGGAAAAATTTTTATTTTTATTTTACACAGATTATTATTCTTTAAGTTGTTCTTTAAAATTACTATAACCACTTAATAGAAGTGTGTGGTTGTCGAGACGGGCGCCAGTTTTTAGTGAGTATATGAATCTTTATAATCACTGTTTTAATCAAACAAAAAAAGTAAAGTATAGCAACAGTCGAAATCAGAACAGTAAATCGTTAGGTATTAAGTTTTGACATTAATTGTTTTCTTCGTATAAACACAATTCTTTTTCTGATTATAAAATTTATTTTATGATTTAAATATATTTTTTTAATTATTCAATAATGAATAAATTAAATCATTGAGTAATAAAGCAAAACAACAGTATTATAAACCCAATAATTGAAAAATCCTTAGTAACAGTTAGAATAAATTGTTAAGCGTTCAATTTTGTGCCCACATTTTATTTTATATTCACTAACTCTATATGATTTTACTAACTTTTGGAGCAGAAAATTAGTAATAAATAAAACTGTTTTCCTCGTTTTCAAATATAAATCACAAATTTCGAGAGTGAGTGAGTGTGAGTGAGAGAGAGTCTCATAACCTTTTACGGACATGACAATAGAAATAAAGGAGTGTCAAAAAATAGAGGCGCTTTAAATGAAATCGGATGAACAGTTGAACTAACAATTGGTTCGAAATATAAATAACACTTATTTTAGTAAACTAGGCAATAGGCGAAAAACAATTACTAGTGTGTGCAATGTGTCTATATATTGGTGCGACGTAAGCACGACAAGGTGAGGGCGGAAGTATCGGTGGGTGTCGAACATTTTGCCATCAAAAAACAATTGCTCAAAGCATACAGTGCTGCCCACGTTATGATTAGGTTAGGGGTTACAGTTTTTGAGGTGTAGCGATACGGATCATGTTAGCAATTAAGGTAACTTATATTCATCAATGCATAACTTATATTCCATATATTAATTTTATGTGAGACTCAACAGTGCGTAACTGAATATTTTTGCCCGAAAATATGAATTATGTTTTCTAAGGATAGCGTACGGTTGTGTACTTTGAAGAATTGATGTGCGAAGAAAATTTGATGCCACATATCTTTTGAAAAATGTTGATATGGAGATATGGGATGGTCAGCGTTATAGTTCTACCAAACATCTAAACAATACTTTAATTATCGTAATATCGCTGCTAAACATAAATTAAGTCTTTCTTCTCATTTTCCTATAATTATTTCATTTAGTTTTTAAATATTTTTCCATAGATAAAAATTAATAAATTCAATATTAATAAAATTATCATTCGGTGTTCCCTTCAAAACATGTATTATATAGGAATACATTTTCATTAGTAATTCCCTTATTTGAAAATTATAATCCGAAAGATAAAAAAATATTCTTACAACAGAAACAGTAACATTATAATTGACACCAAATATAACATTACTGCATAGCGAACAGAAAAGAAAGAGATAACAAAACGAATGAACAAGTTTTCTCTGCACACCTTTTTTTAGAAAAGGGAGAGAGAGAGAGAGAGAGAGAGAGAGAGAGAGAGAGAAATAATTATAACGGTTTCAAAGTGGTGGCAACATATCATTAGAATCACACAAATGCTGTAAAATACTATTAAAGGTTTTGCTTTCTTAATTCAGACATTAATCCGCCCGATTTTCCAATTGTTCAAACATAACTTTATCTGTAGAAAAAAGTACGGAGAGGTCAGTATATTAAAGCATTCAATTCAAAATTGATACGCAAGTGAGTGCTTATTTCTTTTTTTTAGTTATTTGCAGCTCTAATATTATATTAAATGAAGAAATTGCTGAAATACCATAACGCAAGATATGTGCGCATAGAATATTTATACGCTCTGTTATTAGAAAATTTGCTGAAATACACCACTATTGATGGAAAGCCATAGAAAGAAGTGCACTCTTATTCTGGGAGGTCGTCGTACATCCTTTATAGAGACTAATGATTACGCTTTGCTTATATTATCAGAATAGTGATTATGGCTCCACAGTTTTAAAGTGAAGTTGAGTGGAAATTGTTTGAACTATGGTGTCTCAAGTAGAGCTCAGATGGGTTTGGACCCCATCCCCAGTTTAAAAAAACTATCTTAAACGACAAACAAAAAAACGTATAAATATTAAATTTTTAAAATTTTATGCAAACAATTTGAAAAATTATCTATTAATTTCTATTTCAGTTTTGAAATTAGTTTCATTCTTTATAAAAAGAATTGGAATTATTCAATTAACGATATTTTGAATTACAGTCTAAAATTATTAGATTTTTCTAGTTTACTTTTCGCATTTTGCCCGAAAAAGTGAATTTTAATTTTTAAAAAAAATTTTTCATGTCGAACCACTTCTATAACACACCCACGAAATTTCGAAAATCAATCCCCCAACGCATTTCAGATCATACGTGTGATACTAGTTTAAGCACATTTGCTTTCATAAGTGTTATCTAATAATAGAATATTACATTACTTACCTTTAGGCTAATATATTAAAATATTTGCATAAAATATTATTAATTTTGAGTTAAGCAACTTTTCAATTACTATACTTCAACGATATCTCAAATTAATACTGCATTTTTAAATTAAAACAAAATGCAATACTTTTTAATTATTATAAATTATTGATATATTAGAGCATAAAATAGAATTGAAATGAATTTTAAGTTCTATTTATATGCGAATAATTTTTTCCCTCAAAAGATAAACTTTTATCTCCTGAATCACTCACTCTCTCAGATTACCGAAGAAAAAGCAAAGCTTAAACAAGATTTATACGAAAAAACTTTTATTTAAATAAATTGATGTTAGAACCTATATTTGGAACATTCATTTTTTAGGGATTTAAACAGCACTTTCTATCTGTTTCTGTCAAAGTAAGCATTGATTAAAATTCGTTCACTTAAAAGATTAGCACAAGAAATTACTTTTAAAATAAAAATAATTGAATTAAAAAAGATACTGAAGGAGTCTTTATATCAAAAGTAAAAGTAGGAAATTATGTTTATTTTAACATAACGTAAGCGATCGTAAGAACCTTACGTCAAGTTTTATACATTATAAGAGAAAAAATTAATTAAGTAACTTTAATGACAGTTTTATTTTATCAATATTTCATACATTAATCAGCACTTAACATCAATTTTGATTTTTATTTAATTTCAATGAGCAAATTCGTCAGTTCAAGCGTTTATCCGCTCATGCTTTACATGTTCTTTTTGACTTAATGGCAAAATAGTTATAAGTAGTAAACTCAAAGTTAGAAAACACAGATTGCGAACTAAGAGTCTAAAGATAAAACAATAATTATACATTCATAGATTGCTCATAGATATCATTAAATTTTTAGCTATTTATTTAATTAAATGAAAACCAATTTAGTTTTAAGTCCACCGAAATTACGAATAAATGTATTTGATTGTCATCTTTACACTAGTGCTAGTGTTGCTGCAAAAAATTTGAATATGTATTACTAGTTTGTATTACTAGTTGATCTAAGGTATGGGTTAACTGACCCGTGAGCTAAACTTTAAGTTGTTTGTAATCGTTAACATTTAAAAATATTGACATTTCATGTTTAGAACATTATTTATTGTTAACTTTTGTGAATCGATAATTATAAGTTTTCATTTTTATAGATACTTAATACATTATTTATTATTTTAAATAGAACTCATCGGTTCTTTTTATTTATTCCTCACATGAAATGGGATGTAGTATATGAGTGTTCAAATAATAACGAGCGTGAAATTATATAAAATGTATCTGATATTAGTATTCCTTTTTATATTAGTTCTCTGTTTAAAGCAAAATCAATAATTTAAGTGAAATTAACTTATTTTAAGCTCGCAATAAAAATTTTGTTTTTTAAATTTATTAATAAAATGAATATTAGTTACAAATATGCATCGCTATGTTTTACAAATTTAATCGCGTTTATATAATTTTATTAACACATAACTTTTCGAAAATGTTACGCAAAGTTTTAATTGAATGATAAGACGTTTTATGGGAAAAAATAACCAAAAATATAATATATATATATAAATATAATTTTTCACTGCTCGATGTTAGTTAAAATGTAAAGTGATATTATATATGCATATATTATTATTTATATTTATAAAGCGATTTTTTTTGCATACGGAAAGTCGTTCGCATTAAATTCATGCTTCGATAAAGATTCATCACATTATGCTAAACAGATAAAGATTATGGCAAATTTGCATTTAATTAACATTTAACCGTATCAGCGTCTGCTTAATATTATGGAGTGTAATCCATTACATATGTGGTTCCATTTTTACCACATAGTATGACTCCCTGGGTTTGTTGTAATAAGATTCTTGTCAATCAAGGCGTAGTGACTTGGAGTGCACTTTTAAATAGATAAATCTTTCAGTCAATGTTTAAGTAACTATCACTTTGAGCTCAAATATTTTTTTGTTATTTTTTTATGGGTTGTAGATAATTATTAAACAAAAATATTCTTAATTTATGGCAGTTTTTAGAGCAGAATTATAGACTCCAATTATAATGAGCAGTCGTATAATTATACGATAAAATATTATTGAATGAATTTACATCGCATACTACTCATGCATTTTATTTACTACTAACGAGGTATGTGTAAGGTATGTGTCTGTGTTGAGGTATGTTTTCTATTTTATTTTTTGTTTATATTCAAGATTCAAAAATATGATAAGATTAATAGTCATTATTAATAACTGGATAACTTCTGCGCTTATTTTTGATTTAAATTATTTCGTTCATATGTTTGCTTCGCAGCCACCAATGTTTTACAAGCAAAACTTACGACACCTTAATTAATTATATTTGTTGACTCCATGAGTGGTTAAGTTAAAGTTCGCTAAAATCTCAGATATGTCAGACGCATCAGTAAATTAATCATTTAAAAATAAAACAAAATTGTTATCAAAATTAGCAAAAATTCTATAGATATATAACTTAAAGATAGTTTAATATTAAAACATAAAGAAAACTTAAAATTATCACTAAAAACAAACTCATGTAAGCATCAAATTCCATGAACAGTATATCAATTTTTTTGCTTCAAAAGAATTTGATAAATTTTGGAGTTTAAGTTCAAAAATTAAAAGAAAACGAAAACAATTTTATTTTAAAAAGCGATTACAGAATATAGAAACATAGAAACTAATAGAGATTCAAAATAGTTTTTTAACTTTTATAAATTAAATATTTATACGCACAGCTATTATTTAATTTTAAATTTCAAATAATATTTCGTTCAGATAGTCTTAAAAATATTCACAAAAAAATTATTTAGAATTTAAGCTCAGTGTTAGGCGTAACTCGACAGGATTAACGGTTACGGCTCTTCAATATTAGATTATAGCAAATTTTAATACGTTTCCATTTTACATTATAAGCTATAAAAATATGACAAGCAACTAGTGATAGATGAGATATTTTTAATTTGATCGCTCAATAGGATGAAAAATGATAAAAATAATATTATAGCATTAAAAAAGTAAGAGATTAGATTTTGGTAAAATTTAAATTTAAATACTGTACACTGTATTATAGTCATTTCATCACAAAACTTCTCTAGAAATTTGTTGGGAAACTTCAACAATATATTCAGTTAATCAAAATAAAAGGCGTTTGATTTGTAAATAACACATGAGTTTTTTAATTCAAGCATATTTTTACAATAATCAATAAAATAAAAGTTTTCACAAAGATAAATTCTATATAACGTTTTCTCAGTATTTTAAAAGAAATCTATGAGTATGCAAACATTTTTGTCCTTAAAATCATGTTTAAGTTTCAACTTAAATAAATCTAGAAAAAATATAAACAACACTTAAGACTTGTTGACCGTTACATAATTACATTACTATTGCATAAGCATAACATAAATAAGAAAGTGAACAAATAAATACAATGTAATATCTAACTATTATTGATAAGTAAAAATTAAGTAACTAACGTAAAGTATATATAACGCAAGCATCATTGGTTAAACGTAATATATTTTGATTTATTTAATTTTTTAAACTAAATTATGAAATGATACATTAAAACTACAGATATTTAATCAGTTCACTGCTTTAAACAATTATTCGTAATTGTAAAGTACATGTTAATAATAGCTGATTTGAAAAGGTATTTCACAAAACTATTGAGCGCTCGTATACAGTATAACGTTATTTATAAAAATAATTCTTTATGAAAATTATCATATAATTTAAATTTTATCCATCATATAAAGCAAATGAAAGTTTACATATTTGCTATTAATTCTAATTTATGCTTAATGTACGAAACATACGTACAAATATTCATAAATATTTATTATGAATTATAAGTTTAATAATAAAACTTTTTTCCGATTTATTCAGTAAACAATGCAAATACGTATGTAAATCAAAAAATTACTAAATCATGCAATATTTTGTATTCGTTAGAGAACGACAAAAACATAAGAAATAAACGTTTATCAAAAAACATATTTCATAAGATTTTCGTAGGAAGAGAAGAGAAAATATGAATAAGGAAGAGAAGGTATCAAAACTTCGCTTACTATACGTTTAAGTTAGCATTTTTGCATTAGAGTTATCGAGGTTTTTCTTGAATTGCGTTAAAAAAGCAAAATCGCGCACAGCTTATTCAATAAAAATGTGATTGCGATGCGTTTTCGTACTAATGTTCGCCGTTTGATATATTGTTTTGGAAAAATGAAAAATTATCTGCGCCTTAACAGTATTTCAGTTAAAAGTGTTTCACGATATATCAGTATAAATCAAGTTTTTAAATAATATAAATTGATTTTTTGTCTAATGATAGTTCTCTGACTCAAATAAAAATACCAATATTACAGTACATGTACCGATTTTTTTTCGATTTTTGTGTGCCATAACTAAATAAATATGTAAGTATTAAGACATTTATATTTGCATGTATAATATCTATATTTGCTCGAATAAGCAATAATTCATAGCTAAAAAGCATTTAAGTTCGGGTAAAAAAATTTATGAGTAATTCAAAAGGAAAAGGCGTTACCGAAGTTAACACGACTAACAATAGTCAATATTCAATATTTAAAAATCGTGCGTTGCTTTGACCATAATTCCTATTTGAAACGAGTTATGAATATAGTCATAGATCTTCGGTATCCAGTATTTTATGGCATGAAAATGATAAGTATCTAAAGCGCGCCTCAATTATTATAACAATGAACGAGTAAAGCACTGATAAGCACTTAATTATACGAAACGTATATAAGCTTTAAATGAGCTTTGCTTTTCTCATATTAATAAATATTGATTAAAAAATTTCGCGGCTTCCGCTATAAAGTAGTTTAGATACGTCTTGTAAGCTAAAAACAATTATGAACGAAACCATTAAAACAATTAGTAATAATAATATTAAAACATGTTAAGTATTATGTTAAGTGTGGACTTAAAAAACTTGATTTGATTCCCAAATTCTACCGATATTTTCAATAGAAGTTATAAATTATAAGTTTAATTATGTTCTCTAAATGCTAATTATTCTTTTCAGTAGACACTGAAAACTTTTGCAATTTAATTAACGTAATAAATAATTTACTTTATTTTTTATGAACGACAAAAATGAACTCAAATATATAAGTTTCAACTAAAGAATTAGCATTTTTGTCCATAATTAGAAAGTCAATTAAGTTCCAATTCGTTTTTAAATAGTGTGTGAAAAGTGATAAAAACAAAACGAAATAAATTTATTCTCAGTTTAAGCAAACGCTTGTATTATTTCGCCGTATATTTTCATATATAGTAATAACATGAATATAATAATATCTTGAAAAATGTCTAAACATATTAAAAGTTTTAAAATCACTAAACAAGAGTAAAACCAATTGCACGAAAAGAAAACGTTTAGATAAATATTTGCTCGGAAAAAATATAGTTCGATATTCTGTTAAAATCATCGATTAATAGCGTTTTTTCGCATTTTTTGTATATTAAACAACATGTGAAAAAAATATGACATTTCATGCACGAAAACTTTATGCGATGGTATGCGTTATCTAAATTTAAAAGCAACTTGTCTTGTTTTTTAGTGTGATTTGCAGTTAATAGCTTTAGGGAATAACAATCATATAAATCAAATATAAAACTAACCAACAAGAACGACACATTCACAGAGAGCTCGCTTTCTTCAATAAAATAAACATTTAAATTTACAAAACAAAACAAAAGCCACAAATACGTAAATATACTATGTTAGAATAAATTTTATTTTTCGTTATTCAAATAAAAACAAGGTTAAGTTGTGACAAAATTGTTTTATTAAGTTAAATTACATTCATACGCAACTTTATAGCTGGAACCAAAGAGCTTTATGATAGGAGAAGTACGATTCGTAAATTCTAACATCCAGTTTAATGTTTTTGGTGAATATTAAGTCAATCTGAGTATTTCCGTTTGTTGTGATGCCATTATTCATTAACTCGAAACCTAATTTTTTTATATGCTGAACATATTCTTTGTTAATCTCTTTATTTATATCTATATTAAAATCACCAATGATTATTACTTTATCGTTCAATGTTTTGCTAATGCACTCTTCCATATAACTGAATAAATCCATTTTTGCAGTTTGAGCGGAGTTGTATATTAAAATAATATCGATATTATTTAAGCTGAATGCCAAACAGTTGCAATAACTTTTTCCATTTTGATACTTGAAAGT
>JAQGAW010000402.1:0-30376 GCA_034698025.1 Phthiracarus crinitus
CTCTCGACGTGCCTCACGGGATCATCAATGGTCAAAATTTAACTTTAACGAGTATATGATGAGATGGTGAACACTATGAACCATATACTAAGTTATTTTGTATGTTAGAAGGCTTTTATAAAAATGGGATAATACTAAAATTCAATTCAATTTGATACTTACATTTTTTTCAATTTTATGATAAAATTTTCTTTTCAGGGTTTGAGCCATATATATATAACTATATAGAAATATATACGTATATTTTTATATTACTTGAAAGTTTTCATTTTAAGTTTTGCTGAAAAAACACTGATAATTCCTTATTGATGTTTGTACAGCTCTTTACTTTTTGAAGAAAATAAGCAAACTTTTATTTCCTTTTACCTTACCTTATATGATATATATTCGATTACTTGGAATAGGAATCATAGATATATATCTAAATATAAACTTTATAACAGTAAAAATTAACTATAGTCTCCCCGCTATTTTTCCCCTGAATTGAAAAGCTACTCTCCCTTTCATATTACAATTTTACTTATATATAATGTAATTTTGAGGATTTAGAATATATACGGCATATACGCGTATATATCTATATATTTCGTTGCATTCGTAAAAATTTGTGTTTGGTTAAAACAAGTCGCAGTCTTATATACATTGCGAAACTACAGTATTTGTATCCTCTTATTCCCAATTCTTATTATATGGGAATTTAGAAATGCATCCCATGTTTTCCCATTGCTATTTCTTTTAAAAGAAACTAAATATTCTAACATTTGCAGGGAGAGAATGCACACCTACTTCTACTTCGATTTCTATTTCTATTAGGAATCAGCAAGAAATGAAGGTTTCAATTCAAAATTGCTAAAAAACTGATTTGCATACTAAAGCAAAGAAAAGGAAATTCTGTTTGATATAAGTTCTAGTGATAGATGCGCTGGTTGTTGATGATCATCATTGAGATGATGATCATTCAAGAGATGCAAACGAAATTGAGAAAATTTTACAGAAGTATTCGGTAATGCTATCAGTATCGCTAATATTGTATACATGGCTAAAGCAATATAGCAGCCAAATCTTGTTTTCTCCTGATTTTCATTAAAAAAGCTGATCTCAATAATGCAAAAGAGCCGCTTATGCCAGAAGGGGTCGCATCAGTGGGGAAAACCAGCATTAGGGTGACGGGTTCACAGATTCACTCACACTAAACTAAAACAGCGTAAAAAATAGCAAAGCGTGGATATATTCATCCTATTCCTCCCTCACATCTAGTCATATCCCCAAGAGATCAAAGAGACGCGACTCCCTTTGAAAATGTGTTTGAACGGACACAACAAAAAAAGCATAATAGTTAGTTATATTTACCAGAATACCCATTCTTTCATTTCTCCCTTCCATAGTATGAGTATCGAAGTGTACTTATGTAGTTTGAATCAATTGGATGTATTACTGACAACGAATTAAAACAGGATTCAAGAACTCTGATCTGATCCTGAATTAGCGATGACTGTTAGACTGGAAATCATAGCGTAGGATAAAACGTACAAATAATATTTTCTTTTCAAATCGTATTTTTTAAAATGTTTTTCACGATAAATAATATTTTATTTCATTTAGTTTTGAGATTTTAATATTTTCTTTAGTTTGTGGCAATCTTTCATTTCTATAGCAGAAAAAATTGTTTTTCCAAAAGTTTACTCAACTGTATTAATGTTTTTAAGTCAAAACTTAAACAGATATTTTATTTTTTATTTGTTTTTTTGAAAATTTATGACTTTTTAGTTTTTTAATTCAATTACAGTAATAAAAGTGTCTGTGTTTTATCTAATACTTACTAATTTCGCTTAAATGACAATATTTTATTTTTCGTTTCTATTTTTGTATCGAATACTGTATATAAAATCGTGTGATTGCAGAATATACGATCATACGATCATCAATCATTTTATTGAGATAGTATTTGTATTTCATAAAGTCATAGACCGTACATAACATCAAATCAATATGTTTTTGAACATACATTTTTATTTCAAGTATAATTTATTTAATTTTTACTAATTATTTGAAAAAATATGTTTAATTAACAAACTAATGATCGATGTTTTTTAATATATTAAATGTTTTGTTTGAAATCTGTTTTTGATTATAATTCACAAATAAATATTGTTACCAATCATACGTTGTGTGTATTGATTTACTTTTTAATTTACGCTTTAAATGGCTCTTTCGTGTGAAGCATCGCTGTATTTCAGTGCTGACCTCACGCTTAATAAGTCTCTTGCTATTCGTTATATTGTACTTCTAGTTTGCGAAACAGAGATATTAAATGAATAAATTTAATCGAAAAATAAGCTTATATTAAGTAAATTAAATTAGATTAAACTATTTTTTTCTATCGTTAATCATATTAATAGTTGTTTTACTAAAATATATTCTAATTGCTTAATATTTTCAACGAAATATAAATTTAATTTTTTAAATAGAATTCAGCGATTAAATATTAATGTTACGTTTAATAAATGGGAAAATATTTTTTAAGAGTTTTTTACAATTCAATGATTAAAGTTGAAAAAATAGTTTAGTATCGTATAATTTTCGATATAAAAATATATTTGATGATTGAGTCTAAAATCCAATTTGTGCTTTTGTGAACACATAGCGATCAAAGCGAAAGAATTGAATCTTTAAACTATTATTTAAAAAGAAATGACTTAAAAACTTAGTCGAACATAACTGTATAAAAATCGAGAGAGAATATCATAGTCCTGTAAATTTAGTTTTTAAAGGGAGACATAAGCGCAATGAGAATCACGATCAGAATCGCATGGCATCGCCAGCACGGCATTAGAATGTTTTCCTCTTTTAATAGTATGGTTGGGCGTTATATGCTTTGGTCAATACTGGTGGGCAATGAAGCGTTTGTTAATGGAACTTATAGCGAAATAAAGTGGCAAAAATATGACCCACCCTTCTTTTCTCTTAGCTAATACTTTGTGTGATATTAAAAGTGCTGTTGCTATTGACGACTCTGACGGGCGCTAAGATTTTTTGCTTAGTATTCCTTACAGAAAATTTTCATGGAAACCAGAAAGAAATAGCCATTATGTCATGTTCTTATTTAGCGCTGAAGCATATTGAGTCAACAATGCAAATAAAAAATATTGTATATATTTTTTCGATTTAAAAATACACTTTTATAATCTGTAATTAAGGTTTAAATGTGTGCGTGTGTTGCGTTTTTTTTGTCGTTTGGTGCGCGATATATATCACTATAACACATAAGTTTCATAACTCCTACAGTAGAATATTTAAGCGTCAAAAATTCTTTTGACATATAAACTCATAAGTTATAACTCAAAAAATTGTTTGGCAGCACAAGTCATACAGAGATTTTCAACATCGCATGCATGCCTGAGGATAAAACTCTAAAATCAAAACTCTTGCCAGTATATTAAAAGTGGAGAAAGAAAATAACAGAGAAAGAGAGCGAGAGAAGTGAAACTTGAAATTTGCATTTAGTAATCTTGAGAAGTCTTCCTGTACTTGACACTATATTAATGGAAAATTTAGGGATAAGGTCAGCTAATATAGCTATAGCTGTGAATAAACAGAATATTCATACAACGAATGTATTTTTACGATCAAATATTAAATAATACTGTACTGGAATATTTTAAAATGCTTTTTTAGAATAATATTTTTATAATAAGATATTATGATAAGTTTTTAAAACATCTATTATTATTTTAAAACCTAAACTGTAATATAATACGTTTAAAACTTAAATAAAACAAAATTTTTTACTAAAACTTTAATCATTTTTGAAAATAAAAATTTGAATGAATTGCGTAAGTATGCATACTATGATACATTAAAACGTCTTATAGGATTATTTTTCCTATAAAATTTCCTTAAAAATTTCTTCGACTCCATAAAAATTATAATGTAATTAATCTATTGATTATAAAATAACTTTGTCTATAATTTATTTTATATAAATTTAAATGGATATAAATAAGGCTATAATTTATGCAACATATAAAAGATGTTAAAGCAATTAAGTATTTCATGTTATTATTATTAAATTTTTTTCAAGTGTTTATAATAACTAAATCAATATGTTTAACATGTAATATTATAATCGAAATCCATAATAGGATGTAATTTTGTTTCGAAAACAAATTACGATCTTTATTTGTGTCATATTATTAAATTTCTTTTATTTATTAATTATAATTCTTGGAATACACAAAACAAGGTCTTATTCGATAGAAATTATAATTTTTATTTTTTCAGGGGAAAAATAATAAATTTCTTTTATCATAATGAAAAGGCCACTAAATTACAGTATATATGAAATAATAAATTTAATAAAAAATATATTTATTAAAAGTAGGAATAAGTCTTAAAATATATTCGCAATTTTCAATTATTGGATAATTTCCACTATAATAAACGTGAAAATATTTTCAAATTATAAGTATATGTATTATGAAAAATTATTTTAATAGTAGGGTTAACATGATTAGAGTGGTATATACTATCACGAATTCAACATTATTATTTAGACGCTTAACACCTTCATTAGTTCTTTACACTCAATGAAACAAAAAGCTTAATTTAGATTACAGTACTAATACGATAGTGACCGGTGCTTGAAATTAAAGCTTTCAAGATAAGGCACTTCATTGATCCTAAAACATCGAATGCATTGCGCATACGATTCGTTAAATAGTGCTAATGTTTTGTTACTTATGTTTTTTAAAAATTAAAATTAATTGATTAAAATAACAATTTAGTGTTTCATAGTTATTTTTAGGGTTTAATTACTCTAAAAAATAATGATCTTTTAAAATTTTCAGGGTTAGTAAATCATTCTAACGATTATTTTGTTTTTAAAATTTATTAAAAATATTTTAGACTGACTTTTCAGTGTTTTAATAATTATTTTGCTAATCCGTAGTAGCAGTGGTAAAAATAAATAGGTTTAGTAGTGTTAGAAACTGGCATTTGTAGTTAACTTAAATGTATCGCTACAGTTACTGTAGTTGTATCGCTAGTAGATGTACATTATGTGCAGAATGTTATATGTAGTTGATTCAGACAGACTTACTTCCTGATTCAGCACTCACTCTACTTTTCTGGTAGGTTTGCCTTTACATATGGTCATATAAAACCGAACGATCGCCAAAAGTGAGTGGTACGGTCAAGGACAAGGTCTTTTTTATTTGGCCATTCACATACACATACACATACATATACACATTCACATTCACCAAGGATGAGAAAACACTTCAAAAGCGTTGTATAGATAGTGTGTGTGCGGTGTTGTGTTGTGATGTGATGTGTTATGTTTTGTTTTTCTTTCGTTACTCTCTCTTATAAATATAGAATATACGAATATACGGCATTTTTACGATTTTGTTTGCGTTCGTCTACTATTGTCTTATAGATTACTGAATCATTATTACTATTATTATAAATATTATAATACTCGTAAAAGTATAAATAAGAACCGAGCCTACAATTTGAATGAATGGTACGGTTTTGCGCGTTACCTTAATTAGTAAAGGTGTGGCTTAATTAGCACATTCAATCAAATAGAGAGGCATATTATTAAATTGCTGTCCACTATTAGAGACTGTTTTGCGTGCACTGCTTTTTTCCTAATTAAACGCAGACCTAATACACAATTTGTTCTTTCCATTCCTTTTATTATGATAATTGCGTTTCACTCTGCTGTGCCTCCCTTTTTATAAATTCTTCCATTTTAATCAAATCTTCAGCGAAGTAATCCCTGTAAGAGTATTCTCTCTCTCTCTCTCTCTCTCTCTCTCTCTCTCTCTCTCTCTCTCTCTCTCTCTCTCTCTCTCTCTCTCCGCTGTTCTGCTCATGAGTGAAATAATGCTAAGAGTTCTAAAAGAAGAGAAAAGGAAAAAATCGAAATTTCTTAATGTAATGCAAGTAAAGTAAAGCAAAGCAAAGCAAAGCAAAGCAAAAGTGAAGTATTCGAGGCATAAGTAAAAGAGTGCACACTTTTTGCAATTTCTAGTGTGAGAGCAATTTACGACGCATGCCATTCAAATAAGTGGCGAAGAAGAAAAAAATAGAGAATTGCTTTGATTGCTTATCAAAGAAAAAGTGGGAGGAATATGCATTTTAAAATTACACATCTTATTAAATAGTGTTCATAGTCTATGCACTGCTTGCGTATGCAAAATAGCTGGCAATCATTGAGTTAAAGTCAATAGAGACCAACCGCCGCCTCTCAGCACGAACTCACGAATGCACTATCAATGAGGGTATCAAAAGGGGTATTTAATAAGTCTTTGCGTACGCTTTTTTGACAAATTTTGAATAATAACACTGAACATTAGCGTCGATTTACGCACATAAACCACATTTTAAATTTTATCACTAATTGATTTAAAGGCGATTTGCGATGATATGTTTTTCTGTACACGTATTTTATTCAGTTTAGTTTTTTCCTTATCGATTAAAATGTTTTCACTAAAAAGAATAACTTTTCGACTATAATTCAGATACTATACCCTTTTTATTGTTATTTTCTTTTGTTATTAAGCTTATTATTATTATTACTATTACTATTATTATCATTATTGGCATTTGTTTATCGCAGAAAATTTCAGTTAAATTATTTTATCTCGCGATACTATTATTATTATTTGATTATTAGCTGCGATTGTTAAATGAGCCCAAAAATAAATTGCATGGTTTGCATGCGAAAACGTAAATACAGTACACTTTTCGAAAAGTTTAAAAACGAAAACCGATAGTCAAATGCACGGTTTATTTTCGTTTGTTAATGCCGTCAAAACTCTTAAATATGCTTAATTACACAATAATAACCGCTTACTTAAACAGAATAAGCATAGTTTACTTATTTTGTGTCTATAATTTGATCCATTGATAGCCTTCAGCTTCTTTATAGAGCATATACAATAATTATAGCTTAAAAGGAGTTCAACGGAGAAAATAAAGAAATAGAAGACTAACGCATAAAAAGTAATACTTAGTTTGTGTAGTTTTGCACAAAACGAAAATCCTTGGGGGAAATGAGAGGCAACGCATACACACACCAAACGAATTGAAAGTCGCATAGAGATAGAGACAGAGAAAAACACATAAACTTAAAAACTTAAAACTTAAAATGGTGTTGTTTTACTATATTTTATATAAGGATTTAGCACACAAAAATAAAAGCTGGAGAGAAGAGAGGGAGAAAAAACTAAAACTTTTTTGTGTAATGGCACTTTGATCCTGCTATAAGGATTTTTTAGTACAACCATCGGATCATTGTCTGCAATGAAAATGTTCTCATCCTATCTATAGTACTCACTGCTTGCTTGCTCTTTCTTGTCCCTCATTTACGTGCAGCTCAAGATTAATTTTAATCCGTGTGTGTGTGTGTTGTGTGTATGTATGTGTATGTGTGTGTATGATCTCCAGTTAAAGCATTTTTAAGAGTTTCCCTTAAAAGTGATATTTTTCTACGGATGAGAATATAAAAGTTGAAAAAGTATGTGTATGTGTGTGTGTTTGCTATGATGCGTCTTCTCTTGAGAGAGAGTTTTAAGAGTTGGCACTCGAAAAACGTTTGCAGCGAATCATCTTTTCATGCATGCAAATGTGTTTTGAACAAATATTTAGGCTATACTGATATATTTATGTATGAATAAAAAAGATTGTCATACTCGAGAGCGTTGTGTTGAAACTTTTTCAAATAATATATAAACCGTATATATAAAAAAGAGGTCACACGAACATTGTATCAAAAGGTAGAGAAGAAAAAAACGTAAGCTTACTTACAGTACAGTTTTATATCGATATATATTTCGAAAAGTGATTTATTCTATCAAATAGTGCTCTGCACTGATGTTCAAATCGTTTCAAATCGCTCTTAAGGTTGAGATCACACCAGAAGTGTTAGAGTTATGTGACTTTAATCATATTGTTTCCTATGATTTCATTTAAATTATGTGTTCATATTAATTATGAAATAATTTAATATATTAATTTAAATAAAAGATTTTTTTTACAGGATTTTAAGAAAATCACATATCATTCAATTGATAACGTAATTAATCGTTGCGTTACTGTTGTTTGAATTCGAAGAAGAAGTGACTCAAACTGGTATTGTAATGTTGGAACCGATCAACACATTGTTATGCTGTATTGATATATATATATCCAGTTTTCTAAACAATTTATTGTTCGAAAATATATTTATTGAAAATTATTTTCTAAAAATATTAATAAAAATTTAAATTTCTAAAAATTGTATTTATTTATATCTAAAGTAAAGTTAATTAAATCAATTTGAGGATGATTTACATTTTTACGTATTCATTCGTCTCAACTATTTGTATAATTGAGATATGATTAATTATCTTTAAATGAATTTTTAAACATACAGAAACAAAATAAAAGTTAACATTTCAAATTGAGAGTACATAATATAAATCAAATTTATTAGAAAATTAATTCATATAATGTGTGAATTATGTTTTAAATAAGGGCAATGCACTGCAACTTAGAACCGTTTATATGCGCAAAACTTTTAATTTTTTATTACATTTTAATTTGTTTACTGAAAAGATAAGATTATCCCAAATCACGGAAATATGAACATAATATGGAAGTTGCATCAAATAAAAAATTGAAATTAAAAATACAATTTGAAATATTTTTAAAAGTCATGAGTTATATTTGTAAAATTTTACAGTATTATTCTACAAAAAGAAGTTCATTTGTTTTTTTTGTTTTCGAGGTAAAAATTAAAAAATTGATTCGAGAAGAGATATGAAATCGTTTGTAAAGTTTCTATCGATTAAATTTAAGTCTTACGTTAAAACAAATTCTATTTTTAGTTTTCGATACTTTTGCGCATTTTTCGATATTATTTTATTATATAGTAAAAACTAATCAAAAAGATTCAATCTATATTATTGACTGTACTGTTTTAGGGCAGAGGAAGAAATGGTTTTTAAAGAAAAAAACGTGAAAATTTTTTAAAATTAATTTTTTATTTCATTATCTTTTATGCGTCTCAACAACTCTATATTATTTGGATATCTTATCAAAATCTTTTTAATCTTAAGATCAGTCATATAAAGTGAGATATATATATCTATATAAACATAAACATGTAAATCTAAATCAAACTAAAATTATGGTTGTTTTTAAAGGTTTCCTAAAATAATTATAATTTAAATATTTTAGCCTCATTTCCATACGTAAAAACTAAGAAACGCAAGTTTTATAGATAATCAAATAATAAAAGCCAGGGATAGTAAATTAAAATTAATTAAATACAGTATATTGAATAAATTAATTTTTGATTATTTAATCTCATTACAAAGGAATCATAAATATTTCAAATATTTTTACAAATAAATTAAATATATGTGTAGTAAATGTTTTGGAGATTATAAATTGAGGATAGAATTATAAATTATTCAACTAAAGAAATGTGAGATAAATTGAGCGTAAAAAAGTTAAATAAAAATCAATTTTTCTTTATTTAATATTGAAAATATAGCATAACAGCAGAAAAAGTTTGCTAAATATATATTTATTAAAAATTTGTATATTGGAATTTCAGTTTTTAATATATGATATACATATAAAATATTTGCATAAACTATTCCGAAAAAGTTACGGTAAGGCGACATTAAATTTTTTCGTGCGCTAACTTTATAGTGATAACGCTTATGTGTTTTTATAAAAAAAAAGAATTTCAAAATAGACTTCAACTTCTGTGTTGACAACAAAGTAGAAAATTCGTAGAGATTTGAAATTAATGTCAGAAAAACTTTGAGAGATTTGAATTATTTTAAAAGTTTTAAGCATAAAACTAAAAGCTACCAAAAAAATCGAAACCATAGAAACATCCACTGCTAAACGCTCTTATGCTCTATTTGTGAGATAAAAATACAACAGAATCGAGAAAAATGATTATTCTATTTTATTATTTTAAAATTATACTTTGATGCGTTCTTTTTCGGGATTATATTTTATTTCTTTTTTTTGCTAAATCTAATAAACGAATTTTAGCAACAAAAAAGTTTTTATGCTTACTTCCCACTCACGCATAAATAATTAGCATTTATTTAATATTTCGGCTGCGATTGTTTTGGTTTATTTAGTCATACTTCTAGCAGATGAGGAATGCGTAAAAAACGATTAAATAAAATATTATAGACGCTAAATAATCGTGTGTTTTATAGATTATTTTTCTCTCAATATTTAATGACTTAACAGAGACTTTATGAGTTCATTATATCTTTATAATTTTGTTTTATACGACTATTAAAAAGTAATTATAAACGCTTTTTAAGCTGCGTTTGTCATTAATAAATTTTGCTAAGACTTTATGTTTCGAAAAAAAGACTGAATTTAATTTTTATTAAATTATTAATCAATCGCGTCAACCATTCAGAAATGAATAATAAAAATATTTTTAACAGAATCAGTATTCTGCTTAAGAATACCTTTACTTTACCAATGCTATACTTCATCTAATTATTCGATTATAAAAAGTAAAGCTAAAGTAATTAAACTAAGGTTTTAATCAATATTAATATCTAACTTTTTATTAAATAAATAAATTATATTTTGTGAGGCTTTCTTTTTCGTTTTTGTTCAACAAATTTTTATTACTGTATAAAACATAAAACTTTTTTCCATATATATTTGTGACTTAACTTACACTAATTTGTTTTATGCATGAGTTTTTTTTTATTTTACTCTAAATTACTTTTATTTTCCCCGCAATTTTAACCAAAACGAAAAATATTAAAAAGCATATCAAATTAACAAACAAACAAAATTAAAATAAAGAACTAATATACTAAGATATACGGTATAGTTTGAAAAAAGTTATTAAGTGCTTTAAGGGCTGATTTGAGAGAATGTAAACAAATATAAGAAATGATGTACAAATAAACGCGAACTGAGTTGATAACTGGTCAGTCAATCAATTGTTTGCAAAACTTCTGTTAGCGTGTGATATGAAAAACTTGAAGTTCACATACAATTCTTCAATACAATTTTTTTCCAGCACTTGTTATAAAAAAAGAAGTGTTCGATATATATATATTTGTGAAATTTATCTTAGGTTTGTAGCAGTTCTGTCAACCCTCGACATTAACGTTCACATCCCCTCTAATAGGCATTCCATTTCAAAAGTTTTCGTTTAATCTCTGTCTATTCTGTTCACTTTAAGATTCATATTGTATTACAAACCTTAAGCGCTTTGAAAACAATAACCCTTTGAGTTTCTCTATAAATTTGATCGATAATTTAAATTTAATTTTGTAGCTCTGGATATAATTATCTTCATAAAGATTTACCTCCAAAATAAGTATGATATTTTTTCTTAACCACTCATGTGTTATAATCAGAATTTTAAAATGAGTTAAATTGAAATTTTCACGACTTTTAATCAATTTCAGATAAATTCAACTTTTTAAACAAATTTTTAGATTATAAAATTATCATATTAAAATCTGACATGTTTTGGAGACTCTTATTTTTCGACCAAAAAGTTTGTTTATTACAACTTTACTGACAATGCAATACCGGCAACAACTATACCGACAATGCATTACCGCCAATACATTACCGACAATATATTACCGACAAAGACAATAACTACAACGACTTACAAACGATGACTATACAATATACAATTCAGTTAAATCTACATTATACGGTATCAAATATTATTTAATACATGATTATAAATTAATATATTTTAGATTTAAGAATTTTATATTGAATTAAAATAAGTTTTTTACGAAAGGGAAAATAACTTTTCGAAATAATTATATTTAAATTAGTCTAAAATTGGATAAATTTATTATCATTTAGTATTTTTCAAAAATGTTATTTTTCTTAGCCTAAAAAATTTATTTAAATTCAATATAAAATATTCCTTAAATGTAAAATATATTAATTCTTATTATTTATAAAATTAAAATGTATCTTATAATTATTAATTTTTGCATCGAATTTTTTGTCTTATCCCAAAATCTGTCGGGAACTTTAAATCAGGTGTTTGTAAAATAGAACTTAATATATAAAAATGTGTATTATTAAAACAACTTACGAGTCAATTTAAATTTTAACATTTGTATTAAAATTTTTTATATAATTCAGTAATTTAATTCTATTTAATATTTTTACATTGTATTATTGCTGAATGCTTCATAATTATTGATCTTATAATCGGTATATTTATTGAATTTTTTATCGTTTTTGGTCCAAATTTACTTTAAATAAATATTACAGCATATGTTGTAAGTGTGAAGTGTAATAACTCGAAGTTTAAACTTTAGTGACTTAACTGACTTTAATAATTACTGTACAAATTATTAATTACAGTATTTAAAGTTTCATTACTTTAAATAAAAAGTTAAACGTTTAAAGTCCTAAAATTTAATTCTTATTTAGTATACTGTTTAGTATAATTTTATCTAAAAAGATGAAAAATAAAGCATTGATTAATAAATTGATGATTATTAGCATTCGTTACCCACTGCTGGGTGAATGTTTGGTACGCGTTAAGTGATTTGTACGTGATTCGGTATAACAACTAAAAATATCAAATAATGTTATTTTCAAAGCTACATCACACACATATACACACACATATACACACACATACGCATACACATTCATCACATAACTCGCAAGATTGACACATATAACGCAGACAAAACACCAGATTTTTAATAATATAGATTTTTTTGTTTCATTTCGCTCCTCTCATACTCATTCATTCATTGACTCACATATTGCCTGAGAATATATATACATGTGAGAGCAATACCTTAATATAAGTATTGGTAAAAAATCGATATCAAACTTTTCGGTCAGATATAGCCAAATGGAATTTATGCTTTTGGATGCGAGAGTTTCCTCTAATTTTTTGTGTCTCTCGGTGTCGCTAACAATATCATCCCCTCTTTCTCGGAGCTACTCATTGTAATGGAAAGCATTGTGACGGTTACATCATCAGCACAGACATCATCATCATCTTATCAAACAATATAGAAAAGAAATAAATGGATTTACTTTTATAGTTAGTTTTGATTGTATATATACTACTAATGCATTCATAAGTTATATTACTTTATTAGGTTAGAATATGTTTTTTGTCGCACAAAGTTATATACCAAACTAATCTACATATATATACATATATATAGATATAAACAAGCGCTCGATTCACAGTGTTTAGTATATGCATGGTTCGCGTGACAGTGGACATTACATCACCTGTGTGTTACATCTTTACGTCTTACATCGCATTTACAAATGCAACGATTGCTTAACATTAATAGCCTAACGTTGAACGTCAAATAAGTTTTTAGCTCGAATGAGTTCTTTTTTGCATTTCACATTTGCGTTGACCAAACTAATGCATTAACTGAACCTATCATCAAATTCAAAACGTATATATGCATTAAAACTGTATATTCTTTATCCATTCTCTCTCTCCCTATCACTCCCTCTCTGTTTCTCTCTCTCCTCTCTGCGAGATCTATCTATCTATTTCTTTTTTTCTACTTTGATTTTGATCTTATTCTGCTTCTCACTCAATCCACTGCCCTTCCATACGCTGCGGGAAGTAAAAAAAGTTTTCCAATTTAAATCCTATATTTGCAAAAGAAAAAAGTTCTCTTCTGGCTATCTTGTAAGTCACCGTAACTGTGGCAACCGGTAACTGGTATAATCATAATATTGCAAGAGAGAGAGAGAGCATACTACACATCTTACTAGAATAGAGATCTATGCCTATGCAGGTCACTGCACCATCACATGCTACCAAACGCAGCAGCTATCAAAAGGCTTTAGCCATTTCATTTTAAAATGCTAAAATGGGGGAAGTGATACGAGGGCTTAAATGGAGAACAGAGAATTGGCATAAAATGTTGATGCTTTTAAAAGAGCAGAGTTGAGAGAGAGAGAGAGAGAGAGAGAGAGAGAGAGAGAGAGAGAGAGAGAGAGAGAGAGAGATTGGCGTAAATGAAAGAATATGATCAATTTTAAAGCTAACTTTTAAGTCACTTTGAGATTTTTGTGCAAAGCGCAATTTTAGACTCAATTTATATGATATATAAGTTGTTAATAACACACACACATACGTATATATATATATGACAAAAATTCTTTATCTTAGGAATTCTGAAAGAATATGCCTCAATATAAGTGGGGCTGAAACGAAAGGAAAAAATGTGCGCAAATATTTAGCGCGAATAGGCTTTAATAAGAAAATTGATTTGATATGGAATGACAATGCCGTTAATTCCCATTTTCGCTCATCCATAAAATATAATTATGTAATACAATTACTTTTAAATTGATTGTTAATCTTAATTTGCATTTATTGTTTTTTTTAATTAAAACACGTTACGCCATAAAAGTTGATGAGTACATTGCACTTATCAGTCAAAACTATTTCTGAAAACTACGCGTTTCATTATTTTGCTGAAACAAAAATTTTAAAATGGATTTTTTTAAAAATGGTATTTCGTTTTTGATTATAAACATAGATAATTATTGCGTAGCAGTCGTACATACAATATGAACCAATACTTTACAGTGTATTAAATTAAAAGAAAAAACTTTTCTCTCGTCAAACTGGAAGGTCACACAAATGTTACATTATTAAAGTTTAAATAATCATCGTCAACAAAAATTTTGATAATTAAGAAATAGTATCACGTTTCTATTATTAATTCAGCGCTCATTACTCAACATAAATCAAAAAAAGAAGAAAAAAATAACGAAATGTGATCTAATGTTTTGGTTTAGGGTTTGGGCAGCGCATCGTCATATAACGAAATATTTCCAATGATTATGGAAACGAATCAAATTATGGGGAGAGTGAGATAATTACTAACCATGAAAGAAATGAAATCGACAATAATTAAAGACTTGAGGTAAGATAAAACTACAACAACAACTCCGCAATCATAGTTATCGTACTTTTTTTCTATAATTACCACATATATAGATATATATTATAAATTTGAAATTAGCTTTCGAAATACAGCGATAAAAATATGTCCGCTTTTTTTGTTGGTGGGATTTAAACACTATTCACGTAAATATAGAGAGATTTAAATTGATGTGAGAGCGAAAAAATTTGTTTTGACCTATTTTTGAAATGCAAGCTGCAATTGTAGCGAATGTACAGCACTATGGTTTTTAAATATCATAATATACGTATTTAGTCATAGCTTTAATCATCACCTCATCAATGATTAGGTTTGAACACGAAAATGATAGCACACAGAGCTCGAAAATCATGCTCTGACCCAAATAAAACCATCTGCAAATGCTGACCAATTTTTATGAATATATTTGCGAGCATTAAAATTATTATATAAGTTAAACAAAACAAATCAGTTAAGCTCATGCGAAATGATATCAGGCTAATAATAAACGATAGCTCTCATCACTTCAAATAGCAAAGCAGTTAAGTTTTGTATTTATATCTATAGATCCACACCTATTGATGACTAGATGGCAATCGTCTCTCTCATGAATACAGATCAGTGCACTTAAAAAAGTATTAATTTTTTATCATTTTTCGGGAATATTGTTGGTACAATCGTGTCATATATATTCACAACTCCTCCTTCGCCAACTTTGACAGCACACGAAAATGAAGAATGCATCACAACTTTCCTCAATATATATATGGGTGATACTACTCAGCCAGAAATAATTTCTTAAAAAATGACGACGCGATGCAAAAAATTTTTTTTTTCAATGAAATATCTACTAAAGTGAGTTTTTGATAGTATAATTTGCCAAAGAATATATATTCATGCGAACCTTAGCCAATGAACACCATAATCATTGGTAGTAAAGTATGAAATAAAGCTTCATTTTGAATTTTGATAACAGGCTTGAGAATCATTTTCGCATGCATCGATGGACCCTCACTTGTTTTTTTATATTAATCAATAACTTAAAGGGTATTTGACGTATTGGATGCCTTTCCCAATACAACAGAGTGGGCATCATTACATTCATAAACTAGTCATATATATATGTTACTCATTGTAATATCACTCCACTCTCTTAAACGCAAACCTTATTATTAGTAAAAGATTACGTTTCACAATCTCCATACTCAATAATCGACATAACTCTCTTGTGTCGCTAAAATATTACCAGTTACTATTTTTTTCGTCGGTCCTCTCATTTAGTGTACGCATTCATTCGCATGAAAATAATTTATGAGATCGCATGAGTAAAGCAAGAAAAGTAGTAATATTATTTCAAATATTTCTTTTTTTGATTTTTTTTGTCATTATAAATCAAAAAATTTAAATAATGAATAAAATAAAAAATATAAGAGCAAAAAAATACATAAAAAATTGGTGTCTGTCTCTCTCGATATTATGTTCGCATCTCTCAAGAGATGGCAACTAATCAACTAATAAACGCGTCAAACTGTTCTCTTTATCAATTCTTGTTCACTATGGGGCACAACTTAATCAATAATATTGCAGTGCAGTAACAAAGTTATATACAGTATTAAAGTTAGTGTTCATTTATAAAAAAGAATTTTTTGGCTCCACCTTATTATATGTTTTATACCCGAAGAACTTTTTAATGCAAAATAGAGCGCAAACTTTAAAAAATTAAGTTAACGCGCATATATTTTTTAAGTGATGAGGTGGAGCTTACGTTTTCTAGATAAATGAGCGAAACTATTTTAGTTTTTTTCTTTAAAAAAATTGGAAAACTTTTTTATATATAGCTTTTATTGTAACTATGATGCAAAAAGCACTATCAATGGACTACATATAAAAAGATAAATCATATCAAAAAATGATAAATTATTAGTTTATCTCTGAAATTAATCATTATTAAAAAAATACCAAACGATATGTGTATATATTTTTAATTAATTGCAACGTTTATATATAGATTGGTAATTATTTTATCACAAAAAGTGTATTGAAATCTATAACGTATATAAATTATTTATTGTATTTATTTTGCATGCATTATGTACTGTATTACTTTTGAATTAAAATTTTTAAATTTATTTCCAAAAAATTGTTTAAATATATAATTAATTTGAGATAAAACCTGATCTTTTTATGAAATAATTTTTTCAGTTATTTATTACATAATATTAATAAAATTTTAAAAAGCATTTTTACTCAAATCGCAATAAACAAAAAAATTATGTTGTTTACATTTTTGCATAAAATCGCTGAGTGTGTAGTGTATTTGGAATAGTTTTTAATACTAATCAATTTTAAAATAGCAGTGCATTTTTCTAATCTCTTTTTTGTTATCGATAAATAAAAATATTTATTTATACAGCACACACACACACCATCTTCTTCTGGCGTAATAGGAAATAAGAAAAAATTTTTGACACCCAATATTTGAACTTAATTAGTGCATTGCTTTATAATAGAGGTCGAGCACTAAGTTTTGTGACACATCTGGTTTGTTTGCTCTCTCTCTCTCTCTCTCCCTCTCTCTCTACTTTTTTACGCTACAAGTTTTTTAGCGACTGAGAGAGAGACTTTTTAGCTTAATATTTAAATTAAATTAAAATAAGATAAATCATTCTCAGGCAAAAAATACCACACAAATATTTAATAGCCTTGAGAAATATAAATTTGTTTTTTGAATAAGAAATTGCGACTTCGATAATAAATTTAATTTAAACTGTATAACCACCCAACTTGTCTTATTTTTTGCTTTGCTTTGCTCTTGCATTGGGAATTGTGTTAAATACATTAAGTCACATATTATTAATTAATATTTTTTTCGCTTCGAAAAGAATTTTATGCTAAAATTAATTTTGCGGAATATGTTATGGGATTAAGTGTCAAAAAACCTATCAAATAATGCACAAAATATCAATATAGTCACACAACACCCAAAATGAGATTAACTAACGATGAAAATTGAAACTATTTTTAATCATAATTATTTTTGTCAATTATTCTCATTTTTTAAAGAATTCAATCGCAATTTCTTATTTTAAAAAATGATAAGCTTTGGGTAAGCTTTCGTATAAACAAAACCACTGTTAACTTATAAACGTAAGTGAAAGGAACGTCAAAATAAATGTTTTTATTGATGTAATTTAACTTTATATTTTGAAATAACATTTACATCAAAGCGACACTAAAAATAGACAAACAATGCTAATAAAACTTTATTTGTTAAGCGATAAAATCTCGTAGTTTTTCAATTATTTATAATATTCGAGTTTTTAGACACCATTTCTTTATTTCGACTTGAGAGTCAAAATGGAATTGAATTTTTAGTTATACTTATATATAATTATAGTAATTAACTCTTATCTACATTTCTACATCTAGATTATGCGAACACACAGTCAAGATGGACAAACTTTGTTAATGTATTTAAAATACATTTTAAAATGTAAATGTTTTTGCTTTTCTACAAAATTGAACTAAAAATTAATTTAAAATTATCAAAGTGAATAAAATTAATTTTATTTAGTAGTGGTAGTATAAGTAATTGAATGCATAATCGTATGTCGTAAGCATTTGACTATTTTATATATATTCGAAAAAATAATAGCTAAATCCTTTTTTCTAATGTTTATAATTCTTGAATTTAAGATTGAAAACAAACAGAACATATAATCAAAATTGATAAAACAAAATCACAACACATAAAAACTTTAAATCCATTAAAAATAAATAAAGAATAATTTAAACAAATATCATGCATAGAATTAATCTTGGATTACAAAAATTAATTCTTAAAATAAACTTTAATTTATTAACTAAACTTTATCTTAATTAATTCTTTTAAAAGAATACGTGAAACCAAACGAAATTCTATTTATGTTTAAATAATTTAAAATGCATATTGGATTTGTTATAAAGTTATTCATATACATTATTAGTTTAGTTTTATGCAATTTTCATTTTGAACCAACACTCAAGTTTATGATGTTTGCAAAATTTTAACTTTTTAATTTGTCAAATATTTGTCTTATTTAAATATATGAATAATAATGTAAACGTTTTTTTCTAAATTACTATTTTATTCTAATGAATGCTAAGTTTCCAAGTTTTGGATAAACAACTAAATTTTTTGTTATTAAATTTTGGTTATCAAATTAAAAAACTAAAAATATTTACAATATTTGAAAAGTGATTTTTCTATTAAACAATTAAAAAAGACAATACAATTCATAACAGTGCGAATGCGTGTGTGTTTTTAGAAAATAAAGGTAAAGGAGTTCATCAAAATTTTAATTAAATTGATTTAAATTAAATGAAGATAATTAAATTTTAAAATCATTCAAAACTTAGGGTTTATTAATATAGGGTTTATGATGTATTATGAAAAAAGTTTATGTAAATTAAATAAAATAAATAAATTAGTAATTTACAGCAATAACATAAAATATTTAAAAACTCACTTGTGTGACAAAATTATTTCCTATCATTAAGTGATTTTTATCAGCTTTTTCTTATCATTTTCTAATATTTATATCTCTAGAATTCCTTATTTTATTAAACTTCACTAAAATAGTTTAGAAATAATATCTGTCCATTCATATGTTTTACATTTTAAAACAGAGGAAGAATTATATATTATTTTAATTGATTTAAAATTACTTATTAAAGAAAAATAGAACAGATTAGATTTAATAACAAAAATTTAATTTAAACAAAATTTTAAATTTTAATTAAGTATAATCTTATAAATTTTATGAGCTAAAATAAATGTTTACCTTTTATCGATCAAAATCATCTTTAGATCAGAATATAGTAGAATAATATTTAAATTTTTTTATTATAATTAATTTATCTTATCTTTTGATATTAGTAGAAAATACTATATACTAAATTAAAAGTTACATTATACTAGAGACCCGCGCTCCCGCCAGCGCCATTTACTTGTCCCCTCTACCTCTCTGCGCTCTCGATCCCTCACATTTGCGCTCACCCCTGTCACCTCCTGTAAATTTTTTATGTTGATGGTTAGAGTTGGTTGCAGTCGACAAAATATTTATTTGAGTTAGTATGGAGTTGGAAGAAAAATTTCTTTATGGAATGAAAATTTTAATTTCCATTCTAAAATTTCCATAAATTATTTAATGTTCTCATTGATAAAATAACACCTTAATAATGATAATAAAAGACTTCAAACAATTGCACAAATGGGAACAACTTGTTTACTTGTATTTATGAATGCTTTATAAATACCTTAAAACAAAAAACAATATTGGAGTTGGAATGGAGCTGGAATGATACTCTAGTGTAGCTAATTGGAGTTGGAGTTCAGATTCAAAATTGAGTGGAGTTGGACTGGAGTTGGTATAATTTTTAAAGTTTATATATTGAGTTGGCGTAGAGTTGGAGTGGATGTTTATTGAAGTTATTTGGTGCTGGAGTAAATTTTTTTCAAAATGTCAAACTCAAAATTCAATATTAGATTCAAAATAATTAACTTTAATTTTAATCTGAAGTAACTCTTTAAATTTTTTTACGGTATAATTATTAAATAATTTCAAAGTCTAATAAAAAACATGTAAAATTTAAATTATTTTATTTCATTTAATATTTTAAAATTATTGGTTTGAAAGTATGAAAGAGTTAGGTTACTTTATATATAGTATAAATAACACTTATAAATTTGTAGTATGAATAACAATTAATTTAATAAAAAGTGATTTTTTTGTCGAATTACAGTGAGTGGGTTTTATTTTAAAAATCGATCACTAATGTGAAATTAACATTTTTAATAAGAATAAGCTTAATTACAATGTTTTCAATAATAAATTATAATATTAAGTCGCAAAGATTATTTGTTAGATGGGTTTTATAACGTTAATACAATACTGTAATAAAACAATATCTGTCATAGAATAATGGTTTTATGGGAAATTATAAGAAATTAAAATTTATTCATGAAAAATAGAAGAAGTATTTGGATTTAAGTTTTAATCAGCTTATCATTTTAACTCATTTATTTATTAAAGTAGAGCTTATGGAATTGACACCGTCTGTCAGTCAATTCAGACAGGGTTACCTGTGTTCAATATCAATGTTCTTTCTTGTAAATGCAAATCACATCCATTTTATTTCAAAACGCTATGCATTATCTCTCATACAAATCTCGTATTCGGGATGCGCTAACAAAACATAATCATTTTGAAATTCATGATTTTGTCTCTTTTTATCAAAATACACTAAAAATACTGTTGAACCTGTAAGTAAACAAAAATTTACGTTTTCCTAGTTTTGTGATGCAATTTAATTTCACATAACCCATACAAACAGAATAAATTGATTTTTATTTTAATGTTTACGAAAACCGATTCTAAACATAATGGTTTAACTTTTTTAATGACTAAACTAAAAGATAATAATAAGTTATTCTGGTATAGTGTTAAGATAAAATAAACAAAATAATAAAACGTTTTAAATGTATTTTTAACATAATTTCTGCGTTGCTTTCCAACGCGCTATTGATTGACTATAAACAATTGTTAATTTACTTTTTATCTGGTTTTTAATAACGAAAATATTAAATTAGATATTATTATGTTTTTTCAATTTATTTCAAAAAATTTTTGTTGACAGAAATTATTCTTTTTTTATGAGTTTCAAACTTTTCATTAGCAATATATTTAAATATATTTTCCTTTTTATAGATATGCTTTTATAAGTTAAATAAATCGATATATTATTTGATTTTTTAAAAAATTTTTGAATTGAAATTCATATAAGCCTCTAATGTGTGATAGAGAAAAAAAACTTTTTTGATCATTGATTTTTGCGTAATATATAAAAAATATTAAAATTAACATAATTGAAAAAAAGTTCAAAAGATTAAACCTAAAAAACTATCAAAGACTACATTATAAGTAGTTTGAATACACCTTAACTTATATAATATATGTATAATATATATAAAAATCTTTTTATAGAAAAACTAATCAAATTCTGAACACTTTTATTAAACTAAAAAAAGTTCTTAAATGGAAAATTTTCTAACGTTAGCAGTGCTTGCATCGATGATCATAATATTCGCTTTTTTAAAAAATAAAATATATATATATATATCGTAAGGACATTATTTCCATTAAAGACCAATTAATCTAACCGTAAACCATTTTTCTATTATCAAGTTTTTACCTATACAAACATTCTAACAGATATATATTAATGATGTGGCGGCACAGCAATATTATTGTTGAAATATTAATCGATGCATCAAATCAAACGAACAAAAAATTCAATTAATTAATTTTGTGTGTGTTTTTCATTATTATGGTACGTACAGCTGAAAGCTGCGGTATAGCAGAAAGAAGAAAGAAAACACATTAAATACAAAAAGCTTTTATGTTTATGGATTGAAAAAACAAAAGCCTATTTAGAGTCTATTCAAAATTGAATTATTACTGAATGACCCAAAATGTTGTTTTCAATTAAGAAAATATGAACATTAATTGCAGGAGAAATGCAATTTTTTAAATTAATTTCGATTATAAATAAAACGGCATAAATGAAAGCTAAAGTTGTTCGCAGCCATTCTTTGCTTTAATTTTTATTTTGTTGTTCGCGAATCTCTTTTTTTCTGTTAGCTATTAATAATGCATTTCCATTCACGAGCATTAATAATGTTTTCGGGGATAATTAAGATATAGTGATAATGATATTCGTTTGGTTTAATAATTCATGGAACACAATGTATTAAATAAGTATATTATTTATTCATTTTTCTAAAGGATTTAATATATATTTTGCGTATAACAACAAAAAAATTTTCGTTTACTTTTTCTTCATAATATTTAAGATAACGCACACATATTCGTTAAAAAATAATTTGTAAAATGATTATTTAGCATATATAATGCGCACGAAACTTCTTCTCCAGGTTTTTTCGCTCTCTTGTCAGTGAAACTTACCTTTCAATGGTGCGATTATAATAGTTGACAAACGAGTTTTTCGTACGAAACTTGAATATTAATTAAATATTTTTCTCTTCTTTTTCTTCCCAACAACAAAAAATTAATACATAATTGTCGGTTATTTTCCTATTTGCGGATTTTATTGTGTTAAACAGAAATATAAATAAATATATAATCAAACAAAATGATGGAATAAATTAAGTAAAATAAATTAGAGAGAAAAAAACAGAAAATAAATAAATATCTATTATTAAAATACTAATCAAAATCAAAATAACAAAAGAGCGTAAGTTTTGATTTGTTCGTACAGTGTGTAACGATTTTCTAAAAAAGAAGTTTTAGCGAATTTGTCTGTCCAAATGGTATTTTTGGGATCCGAGAGAAGAGAATCGCAGGCGAAACGGTTGGATGCGTGTGAAATGTTTAGCTCACAAGTTAAAAATAGTTGCGCTCAACAATAAAAGCGAAATTATCTTATTTGCCATTTATTATATGAAAGTTTTCTTCTATATTCTTTAGCAAATTATTAGAACTTTTTTTATGAAGTTGAGGTAAATTACGCAAATAAGCTGAAGTTTTATTTCTACAGTAGCCTTGAATTATCGATAATTTCTCTGTTCTTAGACCGCGTTTCAATAACATTTATAATAATGCGGTAAACAAAAAACAATGCGGGAATAAAATGAAAGAAAAGGCATTAAAAGAATAAATGCATTTTAGTATTTTTTTTATCATTTCTTATTATTATTGCAAAAAAGGGGCGAAAATAAAAGAAAATAATACTTTAATAATAAATATGCTGCAGTAGATAACAGTTGCTGTATATGAGTAGTGTATGTGTGTTGAACACACGCAACTTTATTAGCATTTACTTTACTTTTTTAGGCCATCATCATCATCAATGTTATTACGAAAAATGCAATATTTACTTAAGACTTCTCTTTCTTATATATATATTTTTATTTTTTCGTGTTTTGCTTTGTTGTGGTGCAGCAGATAGAAAGCAATGCACCACTAAAATAATAACTAACTTATTATATACCAATATATGAGAACAATTACCGCTAATGAATGTACGAGTGCTGCACGTCTTCGCTATATCTAAATGCTATACAGTAGATGTATGTCTTCGCCAAATCAAATAAATGCCCCGTTTTCTTGCCATAAATAAATTATGGCATATCTGAACTTATCAATTGAACACAGATTTGGTCCGTTAAAAACATTCCTGACCTGCCGTTTTGATCATAAAAAAGAGATGCGACTTCTGATTACGCATTGGAATGAATGAGTAGATAAAAATTAACTAAACATTAAACCATTACATTGATTCGGAAAAATATTTCCAGTTTTTTTCTTTCTTTTTTGACTACTTTTTTGTATCCAAGATTTAATTAAGTGTACTTTAAGAAACATTTTTGGTAAAGAATTTGATTATATCTGATATCTTTGTTGCATACAAAAACGAAAAGCACACTTCTATGTAATAGATACCGAAAAAATGAATTTATTCTCATATTTAATATGCATATACGATATACTAAAACAATGATATGAATTTTACAACTGTTATCTAACATAGTACCAAATATTGTCTTACAAAAAACACTGTATTGAAAATAATAAAAAGTTTCAGAATGTTTAAAAATGATGCTGAAACAAACAAATGAACGAAAATGGTTTCGTTGCTTAACGAAAAGACTATACATTATAAAAACACACATATTTTTTGTAACCATTTAAGCGAAATTAACTGTCAATTATTAATAAAATTTTTTAAAATTTTAATGAATAAATACTAATAAAATATTTCAACTAGGAATCAATATATGCGGTCCTTTATTTAAAAATTTTATTATTTTTAGGAACTTTTGTTTTCATTTATCATTATTTATAATTAATAAGTGCAGAGTTTTTCTTTAAATAATTACTTAATTATTACATAGTCTGAGGTAGAATTTGAGACGATAATATATAATGTTGAAACGGACCACATTATCTGTTTATTGTTTTTTGTTGATTTAAATCTGCTGATAGTTTTATATATCTGGTTAATTAAAAATTAATCAAAAAACTTAATATTTATATTAAATTAAAAAATCATTAAATATCATATAAATTACAATTGTTTTTGTTTTTTTTCGTTTTTAAAAAAAAATTATCTAAAATTGAAAATTAATAAAAAATAATGGGATTGGGTGACACAAAATTAGTATATGTTTTTTTTTGAAAAAGCACAACTACATACCGTATACAGTTAAAAGTTTTCATGATAAATAGTGTAAAAATAATGTTTTACACGAATACCTTCAATTATCATGATCTCCTAGTTTCACATTAATAATTCTTCTACCATTAAATATTGAACTTTTAAAATTAATAAGTTTGTTTGTTTTCTACGGTAGCAATTAATTTATATAACTAATAAGTTTTCTTTTCAATGTTGTGTATGTTGTATATCGTATGCATGTGTGTAATATGTCTGTTTGTGTGGTGTTTACTTTAAATTATAAAAGAAAAATGAGTATATTATTAAAAAAACGGGGTTCAAAGTCTTTTTTAATAATACCAGAGTTTCATCCTTTTATTTCGGTGGATAGTATTGCACGCAAAGTGTTTTATTCTTAATAATAATGCACCTCAAATTCCACAACATAATTAACAAATTGCGTAATTAAAAAGCACCGGAGTGTGGATAATAATAATTAATAATAATAAGTGTCGTTAATTGGGAGGTTTATATAATAATTATCTACTTAATCGCTCTTTTTTAATATATAGAAAAGAAAAACAATATGTTATGTCTCTTATTAATTTCATTAAAATTCTGACTTAGCATCAAATAGGAACTGGAATTCGCCGAAACTATATATATATATTATATATTTCAGGCGAGAGTTTAATATTCAATTGTACAATTATTAATAGTAATAATGATAATACGTTGTCATATTTATATAATATATATATATATATATATTTACTTATTTATGT
This sequence comes from Phthiracarus crinitus, assembly GCA_034698025.1. Lineage (NCBI taxonomy): Eukaryota > Metazoa > Arthropoda > Arachnida > Sarcoptiformes > Phthiracaridae > Phthiracarus > Phthiracarus crinitus. Next base: position 25,958 of record JAQGAW010000402.1, read on the forward strand.
AACTAAGTCTTGAAACGCAGGAATGTTTCAATTTTTTGTCAAATATTACAATGCGTTTGAGAAATTGTATTTCTGTCTGTGTTTCTGTGTTAGACTGTATGTATGAATGCGTGTCTGTTTATATATATGTGTAAGTGTGTGTATACTTTCTCTAAAAAAACATTTTGTTTGTTCGTTAGAACACCTTTTTTGCTCCTAAAATACTGTGTTATGATCGACACAAACGACATTCACATTATTACAATAATTATGTATAATTTTTATCTCATGTCTATGTAAATGCATGTATGTATGTGTATATGTGTGTTACATGTATGTACGTGTGAGTGTGTGTGTGTTTTATCTGCAATGAAATTTTTATTTAAATATGTGTTTTTTAGAAATAGAGCAATTAATCACACAAACTGTATCTTTTTTGGGGAAAAAGTAATATAATTTTGTTTAAAAGGAAACTTTCGATTCATTATATATATGTGTAGAGCATCCATAAAATGCATTATTTTTTTATTCTAATACAATATTTTTTGTTTTATAAAAAAGCAGGAACTTGATTGACAGTTTTTGTCTCATAGTAATTTTTTTGTTTATTTATTAAATTTTTTTAATAGTTGGAAATAGATTTTTTTTATTATTTCAATAGTTAAAAGTTGAGGATAGAAAAAACGTTGTTATAGCTTAATATTTTTATTTATTTATTTCAAGAAAAAGTAACTATGATTCCGTTGATCACTTGTATCATCAAAATAAATGCTATAATCATTTTTAGTTTGCAATTAATATGACCCGCAAGTTTTTTACTAAACATATCCTCAACTTTAGGAACGTATTAATAGTTTAGTATAATTTTTTTATTCTTATTATTATTTTTTTTGTTGAGAAATAATAATAATAATAAATAAATATTTATAATAATAATATGTTATATTATTTTGCCCATATCATCATCATATGTTTTTTTTGTTTTGTTAAGTCTTATTAAGCGTTTTTTTTTTTGCTTTCTCTAATGTCAGCCTAATTAATGTTCTCTTATTTTTTGTGCCCAAACTTGATATATTTTTTGATATAATTGCTTATAATATGTTTCAGCGCAATAGTTATAATTCTGCTTCGCTTTTAGCGCAAGTGTTTTGTTTAATATTTGTTTTATGTTGTGTTAATTAAAAGAACACAATATATATAATATATATATATATTTAACATTAACTTTTTCTTAGTTTCTCCCCCTTTTATCCTCTCATTATTTTTCATCTCTTCACACACATATAGTGTGATGAGTGAAATATGAACAAAACTAAAAAAGATAGCAAACTGTCAAAACTTTGTTTGCTTAATAGTTGTGTTTTTATAGTGTAAACAAGTAATTAATCAACTTATTTGCAACAATCAATGTATTAGACAACAAAAGTTGTTGTTTTTTATCTCAAATATAGAAATTATTGCGTTTTGATAGCATCAATGGCTGGCATCACTTATTGAATTGAATGAAACCGATTGCGCGGCAACGTTCATATTTTTAGTCAAGTAATTAATTAAATTTGCATCGTTTCCATTGATAAAAAGTGTGGCCATATCATTCAAATTGTTCGACGCATTATCCAGTTGTGTGCCACCATTCGATGTAATTGTGTTCATATTGTTCATAGCGTTCATAGCGTTCATGGCATTCATAGTATTCATAGTGTTCATGGCATTCACGTTGGATAAGCTGTTGGATACGCCACTGACTGGTGTGTTGTTCACGTTCACATTCGCTCGCATGTATTTCTGCGTCCGTTTTATATGTCGATCACAATCGCAATGAAACTTGTACTCAACAATGGAAGCAAATTTTTCGTGACATGAACGGCACTCGATATAAATTTGTACTAACTTTAGTGTGGCCTTAATGTCAGCGCTTTGCTTAGCGAAACAACTCGCGCGTTGATGACCCAAACAGAGAACTTCAGCGGGATATGTCATGTGACATTTTTTACATGTAAATCCCACTTCTATGTCCGATTCATTGATCATTTTGAAGTCTAAATCGCTGATAACGCATCTCAGTTCGTCTATAGCTCGTCCGTCTTGCATGAAACGTACACTACTAATGCCGAACTGATTTAATTTGCTGGTAATCTCCGGAAGCGCTGATGGCGGCAGTTGTAGCAAACTAAGTGGTGTGCCGTACATATTACTAGTGTCAGCATAGAATGATTGTTGTTGTTGTTGTTGCACTTGTATTGGGGACTGCTGTTGAAGTTGCTGTTGTTGTTGTTGTTGCTGCTGCTGCTGCTGCTGCTGTTGCTGATGATGCTGTTGTTGTTGTTGCTGCTGTTGGTGTTGAAGTACTGCCGGATTCTGTACCACTTGCGCCGAGTTTGGCACTGAAGGGACAGATCCACTATTTACTGCTGGAGCTAAATGTTTGAAAATAGGTTGAAGGGAAAGTGAAAAGAGAGAGAAAAACGAAGATATAAATTTAGAAATAAAGATCACCGCAATTAGTAAAGTTTTGGCATAAAGATAGCAATTGAATGGCATTGAAAGATATAAAAATGTGCATTTTGTGGCATTAGAATTCATGTCTTTCGGTTGTAAGGGCGTGTGTGTGTGTGTTGTGGTGCAGGCAATGTAAGATGCAATGCATTGGAATACGTGAAGCAATGTTTGAAGCGTGTCGTCGTCGCTAAAATCAAGTCCCAAAATACGCTTTGCATTCGCATGAGTTTTGTTGCCTCTAAACTTTTTTGATGCCTCGTTAAGATAAGTTTACCAGATTTTTACTCGGGCTCAGGTGTTCAATGAAACATCACAGCATGCGAGAGACATAAAAATACAAGTAAAATACTAAATTTACAGTTTTCTCTCAAGTATATGCAATTATCATGAGATCCGGCTTTAGTTAGTGATGCAAACGCATTAAATGTTTAAAAAGTCCACTCAACTCAACTTTTCTTAAAATACTATAACTTTTTTTCATTTCACTTCAATACTTGATGTTGTTTTCCCCCATTTCTCTCTTTTCTATTCTTTACTTATGTCTAATCTCAAACAATGAGAGAAAAAATGAAAGTATTTCTCTCATATTCTTCTTTCTTGTGGATCTAACATTGGTCTCTCTGTCTCTCTCTCTCCCTCTCTCTCTCGTTCACTGCTGCTTCGCTTCTTTATTTCATTTTGACTTACAAATATGACATTTCGCTTTTGCTATTCATTTGAGCGTACAGTATAAGGCGAATGAAAGAGGGAGAGACAATGTGTATCGTATGGGGGAATCAAATCTCAGTGAACATGAAATTCTACAAGTTTTAGCTGAGAATTTCTTTTCTCAATCAATCAATCAATGAGATGACCAAAAAATATAACGTAGCCATCTATTCAGATATATATGTATGCAGCAAAACAAAAACTTGCAGAAAAAGTTGGACATCAAATATACATGAAAACAGTAAAATGAAAATCGTAACGAAGTAAGTGATGCTGAAGTGATTGTAAAAGTATAACAATATAGTAATAGTGAATGTTATCAGTAGTTTCTGGTGCAGAGCGATGGCACTGCTAATGCCTAACCATGTGAGACATACATTTTTTGTTCATTGATATGCTCAAACTAACATCATATCACTCGCTCGAATCAGTGAAATTATATTCTGGTCACAGTTGTCCATTTTTCAGTGTCATCTATAGAAGCAGTGGGTGGTAGTGATGGTTACCCTCTCTCTATCTCTCACTATCGCTATCGCTATACGTACGGGTAATGCGACTTATGACTACTTTCAAAGTTGTCTCTGCTTTCGATGGCGCACCCACTGTACTGTAAAGCTGTTTAATGTTTCAAAATTGAAATCGAAATGTGAAATACTTTTTAATCACTTTACTCAGAGCCCTAACTTTAAGATGGATGACTCCGATAAAAGTTTCTAATTAATTTAGTTTTTTTCGAGCTTTTCTTTTCATTTGGTTATACTCCCCGTCAATATTGCTTCGCAACTGCTTTTTTCTAGTTTTTTCTCATTATACGTCACATTTCTTTTAATCTAAACCTATACTTTATATAAGCTTCATTTGCATGTACAGTAATTTGGCAATAATTTACAACAGAGAGAGACTCGTCCTCCGCTAATAACATGGAATAGCGTCGCAACAGAAAAAGGAGTTAACAAGCTTTATGCTTGAAAACAAGCTCTCATAGTGCAGTGCTTGCGCCAATGCCTCACTACTGTGCTCATTGTTCTCACTGTATTCCTCTGTCTATGTGTCAGTAAGGCATTACTTTAGCTCAAGCATTTTTTACGGCTCAAAGCAAACTGTAATATTAGAGAGCAATGAGCAAAAACTGCAACTCAATACTGAGAGAAGTGTAGAAAAAATCGGCTTCCATTCTCACTACATTCCCATCTCTCTCTCTCTCTCTCTCTCTCTCTCTCTCTCTCTCTCTCT
>JAQGAW010000403.1:0-30337 GCA_034698025.1 Phthiracarus crinitus
TTAATTTTGCAGAGAATTTGTATAAAGCTTTATACGAATATAGAATAAATAAAAGAAGAAAATATATTAAGTGGTCTCTTCAAAATTGGTTTATATTTGCTGCTTTAAAGACAATGAAAAATAAACGTTTGTGTCAATTACAAATATAAATTTATTACGCAAACGCACGCTAACATTGCTATGATAAATGAGGTCAATTATTAGATTTAATACAATGAACAATATTAAGCTTATTTTCTTATTTCATATTATTGTGAGTATCAGAGAAGTTTATGTTCGCTCAATTAAAAATTTCTCTTCATTTTTAAGATTTTAATATCTTAATTTTAAGAAAATGTAATAAAGTTTTTATTATAAAAAGTGTTTTTTGGTCTAAAAACCTAACAGACCGGACATTCGTATACTACTACTATTTTAGGCCCGACTAAGGCCAGATAGGTTAAGGTCCAGATAGGTTAAGGCCCTGCTCGGCCCGAGTATTTTTAAAACGCAAAGCCCGGTACGATTAGGCTCGGAATTCACAAAGTGCACCTGATTAATTTTAAGTTATCTTCATAATTTAATAATATATTTGGTACTTTTTAAAGTTTTATATACTTTACTATTGTTCTTTAAATGTTATTAATAAATATATAATAAGTATAACAAAACTTCGTTAAACTTCAATTATAAGACCAAATTTGTAAGGAAAAAATTTAATTTTTATTTAACTAAAGGCCCGTCCCGTTTTGTTCTAACCCAAACCCGGCCTGAGGAAATTTGTCGGGGTCTTCCAGTTTCGGAGCCCAATATGTATTAAAGTTTTTCCAGAGCGAAAACAATTAGATTTACGAATGAAACTTTTGAAATGGTAAACGTTAATGATTTAATATATTTATATTAAAAAAATATTAATCATATCCTCAACAGAAATGTTAACCGATTTTACGCTGTTTTTTGTCCAACCAAACCCGACCAAAATATGCATTTTTTTCTAACCGAAATTTCCTGGAGCTTGTGATTAGCAAACGCGTAAAATGAAATTTATATCTGGTTATATCGGATGTTTATTTTTTGTGTGAAGATGTCAGCACTGGTTGAGTGACAGAGTATTGAATTATTAATAAACATTGATTTCGTATGCTATAGTGTGAGTGTGTCTGTATGTCTAGCTGTATGTTTGGATCGATTGGGCAAACTCGCCAATAAGAAAAAATTGGGTCAATTCGGGTCATCCGTAATATTTCATTGATTTAATTGTTAAATGTGAGCAACAATGAAGAGAGTGGTCATATTTCTTAACGGAACCAAAACCGATGGAAAAGTAAGCGAATTTTATGGTTTAATTGAAACATTAAACTTAATTACTGATCGATCGGTTTTAAGGTAATAATGGTAACCCATTCGGTGGAAGAGCTGTTAACAACCGCTAACACTAAGTTCGGAATGCAAGCCAAACGTGTGTTCACGTCGAACGGCGGAGAACTCGATGACGTGAAGCTCATCAAAGACGATGACGTGCTTTACGTGTCTTCCGGCGAACCGTTTGTTAACCAAAACGATTCAACTAATTCTAGTAAAGATAAACCAAAGTGAGATATTCAGTAAAATATTAAATATTTTATTTAAATTAAAATTTAGATATCAATTTAATAAGACATAACTTGCAAAACACTATATTCTGCTTTATTTTTAAACAAAATAATTAAGTGAAGTGTAATTTTAGAGTTTCGACAACAATTCCACCGTCGAGTGAATGGATTCTTCTGAATATTGGCGGCAAATTATTTTCTACGACTCGCAGTACATTAGTATCAAAAGAGCCGAATTCAATGCTCGCACGAATGTTCGCCACAGAGCATGAGAACGCGATGCTTCTTCCGAGTCCTAAAGACCCAAACGGAGCGTTTCTCATCGATCGAAGTCCCGAATACTTTGAGCCAATTTTAGGATTTTTAAGACATGGACAGTTAATACTGGATAAAAATGTGAATCCACAGGGAGTACTAGAAGAAGCGAAGTTTTATGGAATTACTTCTATTATAAATGATTTAGAATTAATGATAATCGACGAAAAGCCTGATCCGACAACCGCTCCGTTAACGCGAAGAGATGTTATCAATGCAATCGTCAAGACTTCGTGTTCGGCTGAACTACGTTTTCAAGGCGTCAATTTATCAGGCGCTGACTTATCTCGTCTCGATTTAAGACATATCAACTTTAAATATGCCAATTTGAAAGGCGCTAATCTTCATGTGAGTATGAGTTACAGAAGATTTGCAGAGAATCTCAAATTACTTTTCCAATCATTGAGTTGTAGTATTATAACCTAAACCCGAGATTCTAAAACAAAAATTTTAGGGTCGAATGTTTTATCAGCATTTTTGTTTTAGCATTATTTAGGATCGAAGTTAAAAACAATATTTTGATTAAAATATAAATTAAAATTTTCAATAGTTTTTAGCAGTTAATGTTTGAATTATTGGAATAAACTAAGTATTAAAAAAGTATATATTATATTGATTGACTGAGCTTTCACTACTTATTGCTAATTTATTGTAATAATTAGGGTCGCATTACGTAAAAGTTTGAGAACGACTGACCTAAACTATAGCACACTAATAGATTACATAGTTTTTAAAATGTTCATATTTAAAATGTCATTATTACTAATTAAATCTAAAGTGTTTTAAATCTTGTTTCCATTGTTAAAGTAAATTCGAATACCTCTAAAATATTTATTTAGTATTTAATTAAGTATTAAATTGATGTTTAGGGAGCAAATTTAAGTTACTGTTGTTTAGAAAGAGCGGACTTATCATCGAGTAATATAGAAGGCGCGACACTATTCGCGTGCAAAATGGTTTGCGCTAATATGGAAAATTGCAATTTAAGAGGTAATTCAATTCATTTCAATCTATATTCATTGATTTGTATGTTAATAATTTTAACAAAATTAGGCACTAATATGGAAGATCCATTAGGAAATAGAACTAATATGGAAGGCGTCAATCTAAAGGTTTGCGCAATTCATAACATCATTATTATTTTATCGTTCAATAGAGTGAATAGAGAATCTCACGAAGATTTATTTATGTTACTAATAGGGGGCCAATTTAGAAGGAAGTCAAATGGCTGGCGTAAATTTTAGGTAATATATTATAATAGGGATTTTATTTATTAAAATAAGATAAAATTCAAATGAATTGTTTTGGAATGTAGGGTTGCAACACTTAAAAACGCCAATTTGCAAAACTGTGATCTTAGAGGGGCTGTTCTCGCGGGAGCAGATTTGGAAAATTGTGATCTATCGGGCTCTGATCTTCATGAGGCCAATTTGAGAGGAGCTAATCTAAAAGGCGCTGCCTTTGAGCTTATGTTAACTCCGCTGCATATGTCATACGTCGCCAACTGACTGACACAATGATTAACGTTTACAGGAAATTACGCTAATATTTACGTTTATTTAGATTTTTTAGGTATTTATTATTGTTTGCACCTCAATATTCGATATCAATATCGATGCAGTCATTTATTGCAGTTTTCTCTCTTTATGTAATTATTGCAATTTATGTAATTTACGTGAATTTATATTAGTATATTGATTAATGTTGTTCGCCATTTATAATGCTTTACTTAAATACTCGGCGTATGATCCAGTATTATAGTAAACGAATTCATTTCTACGATCATGCAAAATGTTAACCAAATATCTCAGGTTTATCTCAAACACCGCTAATAGTGTTAAGGTCAGAAATAATGCAAATTAGATTATTTTTCATTATTTATTCCGTGGAATTAGTTATATAAAATTTAAATTTTAAAAATTTGACACTATTTAAGCTTATATACCGGTATATTTAACGTAATTTTCAAATTAATGTATTAAATTTGATTTTATTAAATTTATTTATTATTTGGTTATCAATTTAAACTAACGATAAAAGTTTATAACTTAGTGTTTTTTTAAGTTTTATAAATATTTTCAACTTATTCTACATTTTTTACTATTTTCAAAAATTTATTTAAAGTAAGATATTTATTATTTATATTACCCGGTAATTATATTAATTATTAAACAAAAATACGATACGATAAACTTAGTTTCTGACCATTTCATTGTAGTGTTGCGAAACAAATGTATGACAACATTATCATACGTAATATTTATGATAAAAAAATATGATTATTTAGATGTTCTAATGCTTAATATGATTGAAATAATAATCAAAATATAAATATACATTTATTTTGTCGAACTTTGTATTATTAGTTCGAATTTGCAATTAATTTAAATGTTAAAACTATATTTTATCGGTGTTTATTTATATTTACACTTTGAAAACATAATCTATAACTACAAAACCGAATATAATCATCAAAAATCAAATGTTTTTTAGACACTTTTATTTGAACTATTTTACATTTTGTATTAAATATGTTTAATAATGTATTAATAAAAATTAATTTACAAATTACTCCGTTATTTATTTTCTTAGAATTGTTTGTAATTTTAAACTTCATTAAAGTATGTTCAATTTTTAAATCAATTCTGGAAAAGATGCCAAATTCCCTTAATTAATATAAGAATCTCTGATTGGGTTAAAAAAATTAATTGATCGGATTTTGGTCAAACAGGACTCGCTTTGATGTATATTTTTTATATTTTCAAAAATCAATCCGTTTGTAAAGTTCAAGCTTAAAAATACAATTTAAAAAAAAAAATAATCTTACTTTTGATAAATCATTCAAATGCAATGAATTTTTTAACGAGTTTTAGTAATGTTTTTAAAAGTTAAAAAAGACTTACAGTATGCCATTAATATTGTAGATCTTTATATATTTACTAACAAATTAAATTTTTATAACGAGAGTTTTTGCTTGGTTTACATCATCATTGAGTCATCAATATTTTGATTAATAATTGAAATGGTAAATGTTTTCAGAGTTAAAAGCTTATATTTTATATCTTGTCATCAAAATATTATTACCATATTATTATTATTATTTAATTAATTAAGTTAAGTAAACAAAATGTATTCTTATGATGCACTTATCATATTTAATACGTGCTAACAATAATTACTTTCAAATACACTTTTAAAAAACAACTAAGATTTTAATTTATAAAAAAATGAATTTTTAATGAATTATATTTATATAATATATAGCTTATATACAAACAATTCAAAAATATATAAACATTTACTGTAAGTTATATATATCTATAATAAATATTAAATAGAATTAGTTTGGTTGACATTTAAAATTTGTTCGATAGCCTGCGCTAAATTGTCGACAATGGCATCAGGAGTGACGACCGCATGAGTTTCATCGGATGGCCTGTACTTTCCTGTGCGAACAAGTATACCCCGAATATCTAACCACAAATTAATATTTAAATATATATTTTCATAAAAACTATTTTATGGTACAAACTATTTTTTTGTGCGCCTCCAATGTCACTATAGATATCGTCGCCAATCATAACCGCTTCTTCCGGTTTAATGCCAATACAATCCAATGCAGTGGTGAAGTATTGTTGAGATGGTTTACCCATAATAAAAGCGTTCAAATCACAGGCATATTCAAGAGCTGCCGTATACGCGCCTTTATTCAGTAAAATTATTAAGTTATTAGTTTTAAATCTAAATCGCATTTAAACATTAACTTTATGTTACGATAATTAACGAACAATTTGGAGATACAAATGTAATATACAAACCTAAATCTAATACGAGGTTATTCTTTTCTTTGTAATATTTCCTAAAATAAAATAAGTTACAATACGTTTTCATATTGGTTTGAATATTACGATAAGTTGAATACCCTTTTCCCATCGATATAAGTAATGGATTTTTCATGGAAATGAGTAATTGAAATGCTTTGTTAAGAGATTCGTAAGTGAAATATTTAGCGGCGTCACCGATCACTACGCAGTTTGGATCGTTTTGATCGATACCATCGAATTCAGGCAATAATTCTAATTGAATTCAAGTTAATAGAAATGAAACAAATCGTTGGGTGTGAGTATAAATTATTCTATGATAACGATTATTATTGAATTTCATAGCATAAACTTAATATTTGAATACCTGGATAAACAAGCAAATGTGGTCTCAAGTTCTGTTTGACTAGCATTTGACGAACAGCAGGTGCGGGCGCGAAGATGTCTGATGGCGTCACTTGATATCCAAATTTTTTTAATTTAGAAACAAGCGATTCTGTGGTTCTCTGAGTTTCATTGGTTAACAGCGCGAATGGAATGTCAGCGCGACGTAACCTAACATTTTGAACAAAATCAACTTTTTTAAAATTTCAAAAGCTTTTTCATATTAAATAATATAATTAAATGAAGCATATTATTAATCTAATGTTTAAATCAATAATGTATTCAAAAGAATTAGGAATTGAGACAAACCATTTCGATCACTGTTTAAAATGTTCAGAAATATTTTAAAACAGTTCACTTATTGTTGACGCGAAAAGTTATTTCGCTAATATCCTAAATAATTCATATACTAATAAATAACTCATATTTTCTAGTAGATATCAAATTTAGAGACTTAGCGTGAAATGCGGGCAGATATGGTCAAAACAATAAAATAAGATAAAAATTCTCTAAAGTGTCAATTATATGAATGCACTTTATTGCACGCGTTCTAAAAATTTGTGTGTTGTACCATATTTTTTTAATAAAGGCTTAAAATATTTGTAAAACATTTCAAAATAATATTTTGAAATGTGAATATTCTTTTTGACTAAAATCTAAACTATATATTTTTAAATATTATGTATGAAAAACCCTGAGTTTAAATTCGACTAAATTATAATAATGGGTAAAATGGCCACGATTTGTGTTAGAAATTTAAGAGTTTTACCGCAATCGGACTTAAATATTTTAATGATTTACTAGTCTATAAAAATCGCATTTTATATTTTAATTGAAATACATTTCTCAGCAAAACAAGAATTACGTTTAAATATGTTTTATCCATTTGATAGCTTTTATCATTAAAAAGGGATTTTAGTTGCATTATATTTAAGGATTCTTTACGATTCGCTGGCTTTTTTAAAAAATTTCTCGTTAAATGCACAGTTTTTTAGGTGCATATAAATAAATAAAATTCTATTTTTACTAAATTTATTTCAAACTAATAAATTGGTATAAAACTTTTATTTAAGTGGGATATGCAAACAATTTAACAAGAATTATTTATAATAAAACTTAGATATACATTAAACATCAAGAATATTTAGAGAACACTCAACATTTATTAATCAATAGAAACGAATTTTTTTGCTAAAACGAAGAATATATTCATAATTTAAAAGTAATAAATTACAAACATGTAAAACTTGCTCCAAACTTAATCGGTTTTGAGTATGGGATACTTTCAAATAGTGTTGCTTCCATTTTATAACTACTAATTTTGAAATTTTTGTTTGAATATCATTAAAAATTATAAAGCATTAAAATAGTTTAACCAAAAATTTGAAGTTAAAATAAAGCTTACAAAGATCAAAACTATCCTATATTATTATAAAACGCTTTATAAACAAAGAGATACCGCCAATAAGCTAACAAAGTGGGCCGAAGTGAGATTTTCGAATGATAATTTTTTGTATGATAAGAGGACATTTTTCTGATCGTATAGAATTTTTCAAAAATTTAAAAAGTCCTATAGGGAGCGCTCCAGGAGGGAAAATGCGTTTTAGACAAAACATTTTTTATCCTGAAAACGGTTATTGATAATACAACCGTTCTTTAATTAAAAATTAAACTAATCATAATAGATATTAAAAATGATTTTTCAAAATTTTTAGAAAAATTTTATCAGCCATTTATATTACTTAGAAATTTTTAAAAAAAATAAATTTGAGCTTTTTCTTGAAGACTTGCATAACATAAAAAGGGGTCAGTTAAATAGCATTTTTAATGTAGATATTTATCATAAAAAATATGGTTCAAAAAAGTGAAGGTAAAGTTTAAAAAATTAACAAACTTAAAGTCTTGACATAAATGCATATAAATAGAAAGTTAGTAGTAGTATACCACTTAGAGGTATTGGCCGGTATAATGAAGAACTGTTTAAAACCAAAAATAATAAGTTAAACGTAATCAAAAAATTTTTTATATGTAAATATATTAAATAAACTAATATTTTTAGCATAAATTACGTCGAAAAATCACTTCAACAAGGAATAAAAAAAATTTTGGGTTTAATATTAATTTAATTATGAACAAAATTGCTATATATGTTATCTCAAACGCTTTATTTGTCAAAAAATCCGTCCAAATTCAATACGTCCAAAAAAATCTTTTTTATTATTCCTTGTTGAAGTGAATATTCGACGTAATTTATGTTAAAAATATTAGTTTATTTAATATAAATAAGAGTTTAGAGCTTTTAATCATAATTTATAAATTGAAATAATATTAATGGAAGGATTAACGTGAAAATGCAATCGTTTCAAATGCTACTAATATCAACTAATATCAAATTCATTTTCTAAATTCGAAAACAAACCGAGAAATTTCAATAAAATGTAATCGTTTTGCGCTAACGTGTGCCAGAAATTAAAAATCGTGACTGCATGCAAATTTTGCGTAGCGTTTAAAATTAGTTGCTGGAAATCTAGTGCTAAAAATAAATATCTTATTTTCAGCTCAATTTCAAAAACACGAAATATTGATTTTGGTACTGTATATCAGCACTGAAATACGTGCAATGAAAACTTTTATCAAATAAGGGATTTTTCATAACATTTGCTGACAGACACTCAATAATAAGGAGGCTTTGGGTTACGAGATAGTGGCGCCAAAATGATGATGTGTGCACTGAGAAAACATGATTTATAACCTCATAAATTTAATAGAAAATTTAAAGATTACATTAAAAAACATATGTAATAATAAAATACAACGTAAAATTATTAGTAAGAGAAAATTTAAAAATTAATGTCAATTTTTTCCACTGTTAATCTCATTTCAACAATGAGTCTAGAGATCAAACAGTATTACAGTTAGAGTTGTAGATTAGGGTCGCAACAACATAACGTAAATATAAGAATCCCGTAGTATTGTCCAGTTCAGTGCTGTTTAATGAACATTTTATTACCATCTCATCCCGTCGTAAATATTTACCCAAACCCGTGAAAAATCCCAACCCGTCATATCCCTCAATGAAATTTTTTGCACGTCTATACCGTAGAACTCGAGGCTCGACAACACTAATACAGAGTTAATCGAGTATTTTATCCAAAACGAATTGGACAGTAATTGGTTTAAAAAGAATTTGAGTAAATCACGTAAGAATGCTTATTATTAAATTAGTAAACGACTTATTTTCGTAGTGTTGGCAATAATATCGAAAACTTGCGCTTACACTTAATCATAAACAATAAAACAGAGCATTTATGAAAGTGTTTTATCGATTTCGATCGCAATATTCTCAATTATACTTAACATTAAGTTATTTTTAATAGCGTAAGCTTTATAAGCTTTACACGACTACGTAATCATTTATTTGTTTTCAAACATTATAAATAATACGCGTATAAACATATCAATATCTTAAATCAATAAATTATACAAACATTTTGAGATCTAAAGGGGTTTTTATCTTCAGATTCCGCACCAATAATTATATTTAATATTTTTGCGAAAGATTTAGGTTCAAATACCAAAAAATGTGGTTTAAATCAGAAGTTTATGACTTCCACTACGCTTTAAATTGCGAAAATTAGTGGTCGTAACTGAACTATTAGACCATAACAATGAGTTACAACACTCACTAACACTGCATAAACTTAAACAAAACTTTTAAATGCGTTATAATATCGAATAATTGGTTAAATTATATGAAACAGTTATAATTGGTAACAAAATAAAATGAATACATTGTATTTAATAGGGTATAGCGTAGTGTAGTATTACTATAATAATATGGTAAACTGATATTTGAATGAACGAATGGATCGAATATATGTTTGTATGTTTGTTAATGTTTGGTGTATTTGTAAATCAATATCTATTTTTGATTCATACCTATCGATAGCGTCAACGCTGCCATTAATAGCCATATGTTGTCCACTCTCGTACAGAACACCCGTTATATCCAATAGTAAGCCTTTAATCGGTGTGTCTAACCATTCACATCGAGAATTCATAATGACTATGACGTGAATGCAATCCGATTACGATTCGATTCGATCAACAATAATAAATTAATATAAATAATGCTAATATTTAACCAATCAATCGAGTAATGGGTTAATTCAATGATGATTTAAACGATTCAATCAAATATCAACCATAAAACACATGAATATTTGTAATGAACAAAATGAATCACACAATAATGACAATAATGATAGTAATGATAATACGATAATATTGTTATAATAATACTGTATGACACAGTATAGTGTATTGTATTTGAATTGTATATACGATTTACTAATAGTATTAATACTGTATTGATAGTATTATTACAGTTCAATCAATTCTATAGAGCATTTCAAATGTCAATACCAAATGAATTAATACACTGGTGATGAGTGTGCGCATGCGTTCACGAATATTACAGCAACCATTCGATTTGTGTTTGATTGTCAATTCGCGCGAAATTTCAATTATAGTTCCAAAATTAATATGAATTTTAGTTAATGACAACAGTATTCATGCGTAATATTTACTACTTAGGAATTAATTTCAAAATTAAAATCTATTTCAATCCAATAATGTTTATTATTTTAGTCTAAACTATGCAGTTTTAAATTTCAGTTTAACTAGAATTTTATAAATTATCGTATTTAATAGTGAGTCAGTCCAAAAATTCTAGTTAAACTGAAATTTAAAACTGCATAGTTTAGACTAAAATAATAAACATTATTAGATTTAAATAGCTTTAAATTTTTAAATTAACTCCTAAGCAGTAAATATTACGCATGAATAATTTAATTAAATTTGAAACTAAAATTGAAATTTCACGTGAATTGACAATTTCGACGAATTTCAGTTTAAACTAAAATTTTAACTATTACATAAGATACTTTAAAAAATTCTAGTTAGACTGAATTTTAAAACTGCATAGTTTAGACTAAAATAATAAACGTTATTGGATGTAGTAACACATAGATATTGCACATTTTAGCATTTATTTTTTAGTTTCAGAGCAGTTTAGTTATTTCTAAACGTGTTCTTATTCTTACCGTAATTAACTTTTTAAAATTTAAATTAAATCAGCATAAGTCGCCTAATGATGATTAGAAGCGCATTTAAAATAAAAAATTTAAATGTTATACTGTTGAGTAAAATCAAAATTAATTTAAAATTATTTTAATAACTAAATATTGTTAATTAATTTCCCGTAAAAGTTTTTTTTGAATACACTGTAAGTTTGCAAATTAGTTCAATTTTTAAATAATTGAATTAAGTAATTAATTCTAACCTTGATTTAAATTCCTATAATATTAAAATATTGCTAATTTGAAATTATCTGTAAAAAAATTAAAAATGCGAATACAGATACACGAATGACACAATTATGCTAAATTGGACTTTTTAGTAAAATAAACGGTTTAAAAACATGAAATTATCCAGAAAAAGTGTAGAAACTCTAGCTAATTTGTCCTTAGGTTTTATATTTTTGATAAAACTTCAACATTTTTTTGCTAGAATTGAATTTATTAAAAATTTAGCGATTAACACTCAACCCAAATCATTTTTATAATCTACCAATGTATTAGAAATTCTATATTCGAGTACAAGTGTGAGTATAAGGAGTTAAAGGAGAGTAAAATTATTTTTCATATTACATAATAGCGTATATTGTTCAGCAAATTATTTAGATTGTAAAACTGCGAACATATATAGATGTAGATTTCAACCAGATTTAAAGCTTCAGTATAATAGCTTTCATTTGTTTAAAACTGTCAGTAAAACTCATTTTCCATTTTCAAATTTTCTCGATTGTGGATAAAATGACCAAATCTAGAAAATTATTTTTCCTTCGATGACAATGTCATTAATTAATTATCAATTTTTAATAATTAAACGTATTATGTATGATAGAAATAATAATTAATTAAACTTATGACAAACCTAACTAAACGAATAATTTAGTTTTTTGTTTTGAAATTTATGTTACTTATAGTTATTTTACTTAAAAGTATGTTAATTAAAATTGAAAAGTGAGAATTTTCATTTTAAATCTTTTATTTATTTTTTGAATTATGTATTTATTATAATAAATAAATTGCAAGCAACTATCTATAAAAATTTATAGCTATCGTGACGATGCGCTTAACCATTAAAAATTATAATTTTCATTTATTCTTACGTTAACTCTGTTTTGCTCATCATTTTTATTAGCAATTAAAGAATAGTTAAGTTTTAAATGAGGTAATAAAAAAGCAAAACACTTAACTAAACTAAAAAGATTTCAAATGTTTCACAATTCTAACGCATTTCTTTTTAATTGACGGCATGTAAAACGAAATCAATAGTTTGCGCATAAATGGAATCTAAGAGAGAAATATAGCAAAAAAGCAATTCTTTTGCTCAACAACTTTGGCAGTTAATTATATAACATTTTATTATTTTTTTACTTACGACAGCCTATAGTTATCTAATTTTGCAAAATCTATTTAGAGCACAAAATCGAAGTGTTATTTTTACTTTTTTTGTGCATTTGTTTATTGTGTGCTTAACCTTAAAAAAATAAAATTATATTTTGCTGTAATAAAATGTTGAGTGCAACTAAGGTTAAAAAAACGGCGTGGAAATAAGCTTGACATAAATTTTTAATTAAACTAATGTTAATTACGTTTAATCTTGCCTTAAAATTCTAATATTAAATTACTATTTAGAGATTAAGCGTTGCAATAATAATGAAAATAAATGCAACCATTGTTTAGATTAATTCCAGTTATAGTTTAACCGTTAGTGTTATTCATGCGAATCAGGCATTCATACCTATTGCTGTAATCAGTCATATCTCATTAAATAATTGTCTATACCTGTATATGTTTTAGTTTATTATGAGACAGAAAAATATGGCCCATATCTTGGGCGCACGTAATAACATTCGCAGACCTACTGTGAAGTATAATTCGCAGCGAACAGTGCAAACTTGATATTCTAATGGGATGAACAGTCAAAGTAAGATATAGTCAAATTGTAAATTAAAAAGTTTTACTGAACGCTTGCGTTGATAAACAGCTTTTACGGCTCAAACTAGTTTTTAATAGGTCGTCAAAAATATAAAAATAGCTCACTAAGTAAAAAGATATTATTGAAAGATCGCATTAATGTTTCATCTTCAGTACTTAATCATTAGTTTGTGAAGTAAGTTATATAACTCGTGAAAAAGTGCATGTTTTACTTTTTCTTTTATAGTTTTCTCATTTTGAATTAAGCAGCACTGCTTACGCTAACTATAATGTTGTTTTGTCTTAAATCAAGTGATAAATAAAATGTGCTTTTTATCCAGCATTTATTTTCATATGATTCGTTAAACTTTGTTACTATGGTTTTGTTAAGTAAGTTTGACATTTTTGTTAATAATTTTAATGATTCTTTAATAACAAGTTCTTCTCATATTTATTGATATTTTAGACATTTATGTTTAGATATTATATCGTATTACATAACCTGTACTTTTTTCTTCGGTTTAAGGATTAACTTTTAGTTATGATTAATATAAACTAATTAAACAACAAGTATTACTAAAAAAAAGTTTATAATTATAAATTTCTTACCATTTTCTGTTGTGACAAAACGTATATAGAATACAATTGTGATTAAATTTCGTACGTTTCGAAGCCTATGTTTAAACACTTCTTATTCAGCGAGTTATTTACAAATATTATGAAAATTCACTTAAGCACACGTTTATAAGTTTTAGGTTGAGAGGCAAATGTTTTTATGTAAAAAATATTAAAGGGACACTATTTTCGCCTCCGAAACGGTCTGAAAATTAATCACAATTATGATAATATTTACTTTGTGGTAAAAAAGTAAGAAATTTTAATAATCTGTTCACATAACGACAAAAATCTTAATAATTTAATTTTAATTATAATTTTTTAAAATTTTAATTTATAAAAATTCGATGCTTTTTAATTTTTAAACATTAGGATTATTTAGCACTTTCAATAGCATTAAGAATACGATTAGAGAAGTATAGCTATTAATAGATCAGAATTAATTAATATTACCATAGCTGAGAATAGTTGAAAATAGTTAAAAGCTATTTATCTTTAGATTGTCTATATTAAAACATTTTGGAATTAAACTATAATAGTAATACTTTGTGCGCGTAAAACTACACATGCACTTGATCTACATCTAATAAAATTTACATACAAGATTTTACTGAATTAAATAACTGGAATACGAAAGTTCAAACTATTAAGGAGATTCAGAAATCAAAATCTCAAACTTAAGGGCTTCAAACTTTCAAAATTCCAACTCAATTTGGATGACAGCAAACAAGTTTCTAAAATTTTATAGTGAAATGCATTTAATGTACTATAAAAAACAAAAGATTTTTTCTTGTTTTTTTTTGCTTTTTATAATTTTACCAACAGAAACATAGTTTTACCTGGTATTATAGTAATTTTATTTCGATATTTAAATAGTGGGTGGCACTAACTAAACAATTTATTGCCTACTGAATGTTCAAAGGTTCATCAGTACTCAAGCTTCGAGTGTTTAAGGTCAGAGGTCCGAATACACATTAGAGAAAATATTTATACGAGAACCCTATTCAAAGCCGACAAGCTGTAACACAATCCAAACCCGATAGACCCTATCATATTTTTTTATACATTTACTAATTTTGTTTTAATTGTCCTAATATTTAATTTTTGCGAAAATGTTTAATAACTTATTTTGTATAAATCTTTAAATATTTGAGTAATCGAGCTTCTTTATAAAAATTTTAAAGCCGAACTTTAGTCCGACAGTTTTGTAATTGTTCTATAAATATTTTTAATCTGTTAAAATTTTAAAGATTTATTTTCTTTCATAAATATTTTTAATGCTATGCAACTTTTTAAGTTTTCAATTGATTCTATAATGGTAAGAACAAATAATATAAAATAATAGCAATAATGTAGTTAAACTAAATTTTATTATTTTTTGTAAAAGGACTTTAACAAATAAACTTACGTCTGTTGGAAGTTTTAATTAATCGATAATGTCTTTAAAATATTTTTATTATCGATTTCATAAATTACTTAAAAAAGTTTTAAAAGATATAATCTAATCTTATAACTGTAAGTAATAATCACTGTTTTGGAATTCTTTATATTTCTTCACGATTGTGGTGAAAGATTTTATCGAAAATAAATATAATGACTTTTTTTATTTAATTTTTTTAAAGTTATACGTTAATTAAATAAAAATAAAATTTAAAGCAAAAAACTTCAAATATGCAAAAAAATTTACGAATACGATTTAATCTTATTTTTTTATTTTTCTATGCAATAAATCAAGTTATAATGAATGCGACAAATTATGGGCCAAATTAATTTGCCATAAAAAAATTCGGCCCAATTTGAAAATATAGAACACATGTATATTTCAAAGTCATGTACATATACTTATATCAAAAACTTGGCGGAATAATTTTTTCTGTAATCAAAATAGTGATAGAAAAAATTATCTGTAATACATTATTTGTTGTTTAAGATGTGAAATGGAAAAAAATAAACTTCATTTTGCACTCTGTTTTATCGTTTTTAAATTTATTTTGATAATAATTTAAGATTAAACATTTATATTAAAAGTTTAGAAATTTTTATCTTTCTTTATATATTTTGTTTTTTATTTAATTCTCTTCTTTACATCGGCTTATTAATAAATCGTATTAATATGCCATTAAACCAATATTAAAATAGATTAAAAAGTCAAATGGTTTGACATTTATTTATATAAATAAATATATTTTTCAAAAATCAATGAATTATAGAAATAATATGTTTAACTTATAATTTAAATTTTTAATGCGATTATTCCAAGAAAATTTTTATTAATAAAATTGGCGGATTAATAGATTTTCAATTAATAAAAGGCCAATCACACTACAAATATATTTTTCTATTTTTAAAAATCGATTGTCCGCTTTTTACTCAAAATACTATTATAC
Source organism: Phthiracarus crinitus (assembly GCA_034698025.1). NCBI lineage: Eukaryota > Metazoa > Arthropoda > Arachnida > Sarcoptiformes > Phthiracaridae > Phthiracarus > Phthiracarus crinitus. Next base: position 16,140 of record JAQGAW010000403.1, read on the forward strand.
ACTACAGTATATATTTTTCTTAAAAATTTAAACATAATATAAGCAATTTAAAATGTTTTCCTTAAAAATACCAAAATTAGAAACTGATATGAAAAGACGAAAAGTAAGAGAAGTAAAAGTTTATATTTTGGATATACAGTACATAAATCACTCTAATAAACAGGAATAAAAGTAAACCAAAAACAACAACAAAAAAGTTCTATTAAAAAGAATAGGAATAAGAATAACGGATAGAGCTTGCAATTTTAAATACCCATACGCTTTGCATCATAGGTAAAACAAAAAACATAAAAAATAACTTTTCCTGTATCTTATTATACCGCTATTATAAAAGATTTATGATTAATTATTCTATGCATATAACGAATGATTAACTTATTTTTGTGTATCCATAATGCAATATTTATCTTTATTATCGTAATACATGGCTCATAAAGTTTATTCCCATATGAATGCGATTTCCTAAACAGTTCAACATTGCGTGAAGTAAATATAGACTTCATTAAAACGATTATTACATTTTTTGTTTTTTAAAAAAATAAGTTATGATCGCTGATGTAAAATCTTTCATAAAACTCGTTCACAATTCTATAAATAAAATCTTTAAATTATACTTTAATTGTAATAAAACTAAAATACACTTTTCTCTTCGAAACTCGTTGTATTGAGTGTAACAGTGTGTATAGAATTGTAGTTTCGAGGCATTTGACTCCGCATTCATAACTTGTTATATAAATTTATATTTTCATAGCAGATTATACAGGATTTTCTCCCAAGTAGTCACTCGACCACAAATTACTGGTTTCATAACTTTTAATCAAGCGAATCAAAATTTGTTCATAACAATAGAAAAAATTTTATTGTAAACAATTTATTGCTTTTGTTTGGAAAAGTTTTCACTTTTTGTTTCATTCAATAAGTAATCGTTTTTCTCTTAATGACAATACAATTTGAATGTTAAAGAATAATTAGGAAAAGGCAACGAACATCTTTTGAAGAGCTTTTTTTTAAATTTATTTTTTTCTACCTTATTGTTACGCACAGTTTGCTTAAGGCATTTCCGTGATGAGCCTTTTGACCCATTAATTCGCTACGAGTTAAGGAGAAAGTTGTTGATGCGCTCAAACAAATCTTTTACAGATGAAAAAAAAATGATTGCATATCTTATCAAATGTCTGTAAATGATAGAACTAATAAAAAAATTTCGCCTCATTTGCAAATTTCGAACGAAAATTGTTTCTCCAAATATGCCCATAGAATAACAATGATTTGTTACATCTTTCAATTTTTTTTACGATCACTGAACTCAACCTATTTTTTTCCACGAGTGTGAGCACACTTTCGTTAAGAAACTTAACTTATTTATCTATTTAGAAAATCTATGGGAAGAATTTTTCTCGCAACACAATGCGATATATCACGTTCAAACATTAAATAATCATTAAAGTCATATTAAATTAACGTTTTCTAAATAATAATAAAAAAATTATACAAAATATCGCTTTTTAAATAAAGCTATAACTTTCGCGAGTTTTGTATAAATATTAATAAATATTTCTCAATTCTCATCTTTTTCTATCTAAACAGAAATCGATCAAAAGATGAACTGTTTTATTGTGATACTGATTACGTTAACAATTAAGAATGCAAATTGTGATATATTCAGCTCAAGCGCACATCTTCAGAGTCTTATGTTTCTGTAAGTCATAAACAATGTTTTACTTTATTATTGAAATTAAACGTTGATATTAATTAACAAATCGATTAGTGAACGACATTTGGTTAGTTCGATGTATAATTATTTAACAAATATGGAAACAACTCTCGAAGAAATTAAAAAGTATTCCGATCTCGATTTTTTGTAAATTTAAAATTTAAATGGTTTTTTTAAATGTGATCAGTTATTTAAATGAATTCTCTGAAACCGCCGGAAGAAAAGAATATCAGGGCTCGTACGCAACGGAAGACATTGTCGGCAATCCATTGCAAGCATTTCAGTTGGTTAAGAGGCTTACGATCAATTGGTCTAGAATTAAACAAAGAATGAGCGATCAAAGCTGGAAATGTAACGCAGAATTCTATATTACATTTAATTAAAATAATTATAATAATTGCAACGCAATTAACATTTTTAGATATTGAAGATTTGACAAAAGTATATAACGTATTCATGCCCGAACAAGAAGACCTTCACGGCGCTGCTCTCGCTTTGGTCCGATTGCAAGATACCTATAACTTAAATATGTCTGACTTATCGCGTGGTAATATATTTGGCCATAAAACAAACATCAAAATGACTGGTACGTATAAAAATTATCATTAATTATGTAAAAAATAAAATTGAGTTAATTAAGACATATAGTAAGTAAGCTTATATGAATTGATATGTACATTGAATATTGGATAAGCTTTTAAGTTCTTTAATATCGATTAGTGTTGAGAACGGATATGCTTATAATTGCAATTAAACTCAGATAAGTAAAGAACTTAAAGTAAGATAAAATTGCTTTCAAGCAAAACATCAGTAAAGGATATATTTGAGTAATTATCGATTTAAGGTACACTTGAGGGAAATGTTTAGTTTTGAATTAGTTTAGCCTAATTTTCGGCTGAAAAAACTGAAATTAGTATTGATTAATAATTTGCAAGTTAAAAATAAAAAAGTTAAAATTACTTTAAAGTTAATAAAAATTATGGCAAACTATTTCAACGAATTGTAATGTTTGAAAATAGCTCGCGACTGTCTGTTTATTGGAAAGCATTCATTTAATAATGGTTATTATGGTCAAGCAATTGAATGGTTTGAAGAAGCGCTTATTAAAGCTCATCACGAAGGAAATCGAACCGCTTCTGTCGAAGAAATTATGCCATTTTATGATATGGCCGTTCAAATTGTAAGAAAATCTTTTTTGAATCTTTTTACATTTAATTTTTTACTTTTTATTCAAAGCATCATGATTTAGAATTTAAACGAAGCGAATCTGAATCAGTTGATTATTTACCAAATAAGTTGAGAATGTTTGAAGGAGATAACGAAGATTATCGCAGATATCAAGCATTATGCAGAGGAGAAGCACTTCGAGTGAGTATTTTATTATCGTGTGTATTATAACAGCTTAATCACATGAGTGTGGATAACATTTATTTTTAGACTCCAGAACAACTAAAAAATTTAAAATGCTATGTTAGCCATAGAAATCATCCGTTTTTATTCCTACAACCTATTAAAGTGGAAGTATTTCATGAAAATCCAGAGATACTAATATTTCATGATTTAATGACAGAATATGAAATGTCAATTTATCGAGAGTTAGCGACTCCACTGGTAAAGTATTTACATTTATCGCTTTTTATTTGCATTGCATTGAGTGTCAAGCATTGTTCACTTAATAGCTCACTCGTGCGAGGGTTCAAACAGATAATCACGACGACGAGGTGTCGACCGTAAGAACTAGTCAAACTGCTTGGTTCTCGCCTGACAATCATGTAGTCGTGGGAAACATAAACAGAAGAGTAGAGGCAACAACGGGATTATCGTTAAACATGGATAAAAGCCATTGTGAATTAGTACAAGTGGCAAATTACGGTATGGGAGGTCATTACGTGCCACATTACGATTACTTGATTGTGGATCGTCCGCAAAATGAACGACATTTAGCGCCCGAAAGAGAAGTGTACGCCGGAGATAGAACTGCAACGCTTATGTTTTATGTAAATAGTACTGCAATTGTTATTAGTATTAATACTCGTAAGTTAGTTAAATGAATTGTGATTTCTGTTAGTTATCTGATGTCGTACGCGGAGGTTCAACAGTATTTCCGCGATTAGGCGTAGCGGTATCTCCAGAAAAAGGATCAGCAGTATTCTGGTATAATCTATATAGAAATGGTGAAGGAATTGAAGATACGTTACACGGAGCGTGTCCTGTAGTGATGGGAGAAAAATGGGGTAAATCATCATTCAAATCATTTCCTTATCAATTTTTATAATGAATGACAATATTTTTACAAATAGTTGCCAATTATTGGATTAGAGAAATAGGTCAAGCATTTAGAAGAAAATGTTCATTAAATGCTAATGAATGAATATTAACTCAACTTTACAGTCACTATTAAAACCAAATTTGATAATGAAATAGAAAGTGTTCATTCAAACGAAAGTCTAGCATATACTTAACACGTACTATTTAATAATAATGCGAAATACTCTCTTGAATTTTTAGACCATGGTTTTTAAAAGTTTATGAATCAAAAGCAGTCAAATTTTCTTTAAAAACGTGAAAATTATTTATGTTAAATTTAATTATAATGATTTTATTTTTATTATGATCTTTCGTATAACTTGAATGAACATAAACTTTCAAAATATTATTTGTTTTACTTTAAGTGTACAGTACAGCGTAATTTAAGCTTATATATAATTATTACTTGATGTATCATAAAATGTACAATAAATTATTATATGCTTCAATGCAAACATACTTTGCGCTTAATTATTAACGAATAGGCGTGAGATTTTATTAAAAAAATATATTATTATAAGTTAAGATTTTATGGTAACATAAAATTGGGTCATGAAAGTTGATGATTGCTTTATTCTAACATAAATTTTTCATCAAAATTTAATATAACAATGACCATTCCTATCTAATATAACACAGATAGCTTTATCAGTATTAATAACGCGCGCGATTGCGTCTATTATGTTATTGTTTCGTTTGCTAACTCTACCGAATATTGATAATGACTTATCATTGCTATCCAAATCTATGTGATCGTAATATACATTTAATTTTGCTCCAAATTGCTGCAAATATGCATTTAACGTCATATTGGCGGACAATTCAAAACCGTTTCCGAGTTTCTTTTGAAGCACTCGATCGCCGAACTCAACTCCCATACTAAGCTTGAGCTTAACGAGTTTCATAGCAGCGATCGCGTCTTCGCACGAATCGTGACCATTCGTGTCATCGTTTTGAATATCCATTTGAAGAAATTTCAAACTTAACAACTTTAAGCTAGTTTTCAGTTGTCGTATTCCCGAAAGATTGTATATAACACTGGTATCAATTATGTACGGATGTATCAGTTTGAGCGCATGTAAATCAGAGTTAAGCGATTGACCACATAGTATCGCGTCTTCCGGCAATAATTTTCTTAATTCTTGCTGAACATCTTCTAAAGTAACAGTAATAGGATCTAAAAGCTTTTTGGTAACTCCACTATATTTGGTGAGATAATTAATAATACGATTTTTCGGTTTAACGAGTGTGTCGTAAATCACTTCACATTTCTCATTCACTACAGAAACTCGCGTTACTTCTAATATATGATCGGTTGTTAAACACATTTCGCAATCGAGACCATATAACGGAGACGTACCGCAAACAGGAGAATATTTTAATTTTGTGGTCACATAATCACTAATCTCGTTACTCGATATCAACGGATATTTTTCGGTTTCCAATTGTAAAGGATTTAGAAGTAATTGCATGCGTGATATACGTTCGTCTTTATCAAATGTTTCGGTTAATTTGGGTTTAGATTTAACCGATTTTAGGTACAACTTTTGCAATTGTCTATTACTCAAAGTGACTGAAAGCAGTTCATTCACCCAATTCTCGTTGTAATCAAATTTAATTATATTCTTAAAACAGTCGCTATTAAATACGCAATTTTCGTCGTTATTATAATCGCAATCAAACACAAAAATCGCTACTTTTGTGGCTTTAGTTGGTTTGTAAACTTTACACCAATTCGGTGGACACGACAGACGCGGTCCGGGAATCAGACACGCGATGAGAAACTCTTGAATGTCCTTAACTGAAACACTGTTCGGTTTTTCGTTAATTTCATCGGTTTTTGGTTGAGATGAACTGGTGATCGAATCGCCATTAGTTATTCCATTTAAATTGACTTTCGCGTGAATGCCATCATTTTCCAGAAAAAATTTCGGTCTTTCTTTGGATAAACGTGTGGCTAACTTCTTACGCAATTCAGACATCTGTTCGAAACCAGTGGAGAACACATGCATTTTTTCGTTATCATCGGTAGTGTTGTTCTTATCAATTGAGTGCACAGTTGTGTCACCATTACTGACCACATCATCAGTTTTATTATCGTTAATCAAATCAAGCAAAGCATTCAGTTTTCTCTTTTTGTTTTCAAGTTTTTTCAAGTTTTTATCACTGATTCTCTTCATTATTAATTCAAATACAGTAACGATAACTTATACAAATAAATGAATATAAATGGTTAAAAATATGTTTGTTTGCATCAATGGTCATCAGTACATGTGCTCATTAAACAGACAGCGTGTGCTTACAGTTAAATAACTATTACGCCAAACGAGGTATTATATTATTTATTATACGTTTGGTGTACACGTGCTTTATGGACAGAATATGAAACTTTAGTTAATATACGTAACACCAGATGACGACTCGCATTGATTTTAATTGAATTTATAGATAACGAAATCTGTACGCGAATTATTAATCCATTTCTTTATTTTGGATTATTAGTTGTTTAAATTGTTTGAAATCAACAAATGTGTGAATTATAAGTGTTTGAATTATGAGTGAATCGAATGTTAATGAGAATAATAGCGAAAATAAAGTTGTTGTTAAGGTAAGCGTATTAATATTTACTGTTTTGTCGGCAATTCATACTTAAAATACAGAGTAATGTATTGCCGCTATTCATATAAAAAATTATTTATTTCGGAAATAATATTTGTTTAAATTTAATTCTGAAATAGAGATATCGTCGCGAATCAGACAAAGAACAGAGCGATTCGGACGATGATTACGTGCCGTATATTCCCGTTAAACAAAGACGTAAACAAGAATTGGATAAATTAACGCGAATCGTTGGAACCGCTTATAGCGATGACGATAACTCGCGATCAGCTTTCGAATTGTCAGACGCAGACAGTAATCTCAATACAATTAATGAAAACGACGAGTTGGATCAGTGGCGGAAGACTAACGTTAGTTTATTGGATCAGCACAACGAACTGAAGAAGAAGGCAGAGGCGAGGAAAGAGAGTGCTATTGAAAAACAACTCAAAGAAGAGGAAAAGATATTGGAAAGTGTGGCGGAAAAGAAGGCGCTGATGGGTGTGGCGGAGTTGGCTAAAGGTATTCAATACGAGGAACCAATTAAGACGGGATGGAAAGCACCAAAAGTTGTATTGGAAATTCCAGAATCACGTCACGAAGCGCTAAGAGAGAAATATCGGATAATAGTTGAGGGACAAGAGCTTCCACCGCCTATAATCACGTTTAAAGCCATGAAATTTCCCAAAAGTATTTTAAATGGTCTGAAAAAGAGTGGAATTACTAAACCGTCTCCAATTCAAATGCAAGGATTGCCAGCAGTTTTGTCAGGAAGAGATATGATTGGTATAGCGTTTACTGGTTCCGGCAAAACACTTGTGTTTGTGTTACCAATTGTTATGTTTTGTTTGGAACAAGAGCTTCAGTTGCCATTTATTAAAGAAGAGGGTCCGTACGGACTCATTATATGTCCGTCACGAGAATTGGCGCGACAAACCTATGAAATAATTCAATTTTACTGTGATTGTCTGTCTCAGAGCGGAATGCCTTCGCTTAGAGTTTGTTTGTGCATTGGAGGTGTGTCTATAAAAGAGCAAACAGACATTATTAGACGTGGAGTACATATTATGGTCGCGACTCCCGGCAGACTAATGGATATGTTGGAGAAAAAAATGTTTAGCTTACATGTGTGCAGGTATTTATGTCTCGATGAGGCCGATCGCATGATTGACATGGGTTTCGAGGAAGACGTTCGTACGATATTCTCTTATTTCAAAGGCCAAAGACAAACGCTGTTATTTTCAGCAACAATGCCCAAAAAGATTCAGAATTTCGCTCGAAGTGCTTTAGTGAAGCCAATAACTGTTAATGTTGGACGCGCTGGCGCTGCGTCTCAAGATGTATCGCAAGAAGTGGAGTATGTTAAACAAGAGGCGAAAATTGTTCATTTATTGACAACTCTCCATAAGACAGAACCGCCTGTTTTAGTGTTCGCTGAGAAAAAACAGGACGTGGACGCTATTCACGAATATTTACTACTGAAAGGAGTGGAAGCCGTTGCCATTCATGGCGGCAAAGATCAAGACGAACGATCGCGAGCTGTTTCTGAGTTTAGAAAAGGTGAGAAAGACGTTCTCGTGGCCACTGATGTCGCATCAAAAGGGCTTGATTTTCAAGATATTCAACACGTCGTTAATTATGACATGCCTGATGACATTGAGGATTACGTTCATCGTATCGGAAGAACTGGAAGATACGGGAAGAAAGGCATCGCAACTACTTTTATAAATAAATCGTGCGACGAATCGGTTCTTTTAGATCTGAAACATTTATTACTCGAAGCGAAGCAAAAGTTACCGCCATTTCTTGCCGCTCTTCAATCAGAAAGTGAAAAATATCTGGATATGGGTGACGAACGTGGATGTTCTTATTGTGGCGGTTTAGGTCATCGTATTACAAACTGTCCAAAGTTGGAGGCAATGCAGAACAAACAGGCCTCGAGTGTCGGCCGAAAGGATTATCTCGCGAGTGGAACTGCCGACTGGTAGTGATTTCGTTTGTTATTTCGTTATTCACAGTCAATGCGTCATACTTTGTTATTTAAGATTTAATAATTCATAAGCTAAGTATTGAATTGTTCGACGAATATAAATACGTTTTTTTGTTGGCGATAACAATGTGTATACGTTTACAAATATTGTCACAGATTTGAGTCACGTTTGAGAGTTGCAGTTTTGAATCTATAAAACAAAATATTTGCGGCGCATCTCAACGCAAAAAATAAAAAAGAGTGTGTGTGTTGTAGTATACGGTAATATAAATGAAAACTTGTTAACGGACTATTTCACTATTTCTATCCCTATTGTTATTGCTCACAACACAGGAGAAAAAGTAAAGTTATTTATTTCAAAGCCGAGATATTCCCTCGATAACAGAGAGAATCGTAGCCTACAAAGCAATTATCAATGTGTCAAACGAATACACGCGAAAACTTGAGCCCAACTGCTATTTCCAATCCAATAAAACGTGTTGCTTAGCGTTTCAGTGCATCAAAAGCCACAGCATATGATGGCATAAGGCTTACGGAGAAAAACAAAAACTATCACTAATTTAGTTGGGAAACTGAATATTACTGAATCTTATTGTTTATAATGTGGGATAAACATGCCATTTATGATTGAAAATTTAATAGAGTTTTCGAAAAAGTATATTTAAAATTATTGTCATACACTGTAAACTTCTGTAAACTATTTCAGTTTTCATCATATTTTTTTCATTTTCAGTTTATATCGAACTTTTATTATGGACAATAAAAATATTATTTTAAGAAATGGTTATTTATATTTGTAAATTTTAGTAATAGTTTGAGCGATTCTCGTAACATAAATATTGGCCAAAAATATATATTTATAGAATTAAATCAATATCAAGATACTGTATTTTCTTTATCAATCTATAGTTATCCATAAATTATTATTCAAAAAATACTCATTAAATCGAATTTTAATACTGAAATTACCGATTAATGGCTTTGGAATGTTTAGGTAAAAATGTTTTCGGGTCGGGTTTAATCCGACGGGTTTGGTTCGGGTTAAAGAAACTTCCCTTCAGTTAACTAAATGAAACCGAAAACCCAATAATCAATTTTTGGTTTGAAATTTAAAGAAATCAATATAGTTTTTTGAGTTTATTAAACGTCAAATAAGAAACATCTCATCTTAAATATTCAAGTATTACTAGTAGATAAAGCTGTTCGGGTCGGTTAACCCGACGGTTTTACCCGACGGGTTTCTTATCGGTTCGGTTCGGGTTACTGTTACTCATTACTCGGTTCGGTTCGGGTTAAATAAATTTCTTATCGGTTAACTCGAATGAAACCGAAAACCCGATAATCAATTTTTGGTATGAAATTTAAAGATTTCTATATGAATTTTGACTATTAAACTTCAAACAAGAATTTTATAAGCATCGTATGCATTCAACATTTTAATTATTAATATATTAGTAGTTTTAAAAATGAATAGTAAACTCATAAATATTATTTTTGGTTTATGTTTTTCGATTATTAAACTCTTTTTGCGAATATTGTGTCAAATGTCGGGTTTTTCGGGTTATCGGGTTTCTATCGGTTCGGTTCGGGTAGTTCATCAAATATCACGGTTCGGTTCGGGTTAAATTTAAGATATGTCGGTTCGGGTGGGGTCGAAGAACTACTACTCGACAACAGCTTTACTCAGTTATCATTAATTTCTCCACAAGTTTCATTGTTTTACACTTTCGACGTCAATCGTTTTTAACAATTTTTATGCAATAATTGTCGAGTTTCGGATTATCTATCAGTCCGAGTATTTGCTGTTCGAACAGCAATAATATTTGGTATTCGGTTCGAGTTGAAGAACTACTATTCGAGAAACATCTTTAGTTTTAATATTATGTTTATTTCTCTCTTTTCACTATCGCTTTAATTATTATAAAGATAAAAAAGATGCATATTTAAATTTAACAAAATAACGGCACATTTCTGTTTTATGGTTAACTCGGATATCGTAATAAATAAGTCTCAAAACGTTTGTCTGTCCCTTTATAGGCTCCTTCCCTGGGTGCCCCACCCCTCGACACCTATATCAATGGATTCAGCTTAATTAATATGGATTAAATGGAGGGGTTTCAAGGAGGTTGGCCCCCTTAAGGGGGTTGAGGAGGGAAAAAAATGAATATTTACCGTTAACACTTATACCATTGAACTCAGCTTAAAAAATTAGGCAGAAATGAAGGGTTACTCCATTGGGGATTATCCGGAAAATACTCATAATTTTGTAATGTGTTGGTATTAGTATGTACCTTCGCAAAGGACCTGGATAGTTTTCGGGTGGGTCGGATAGGGTCCGGGTGAGTCTGGATGGGGTCCGGGTGGGTTGGGATGGGGTTGGATTGGGTTGGGTTTTTTATTCGAATTTCAAACCATTTTCTCCTGAATAAGTCGAGCTAAAACTCTAGTTTATAATAATTTTCGCTTTTTGTTATACTCTTAATGTTTCTAATAAAGGAATTATAGATTTGACTTTTCTATAACCAGACCAAAATATAAAAATATGACCCAAACCGAACCGCTAACTCTATTGCAACCGTTCAATTTATTTTAAACTAAACTTTTAAATTGAACTAATATTAAAAAATAAAATGTTTTACATAGAATTTTCCAAAGTTTCTAAACTATTTCATCTGTAAATTACTTAATTTTAATTCAATTAATGAATATTTTAAAAAATAATTGAACTTTTACTAATAAAATATAAATTTTTGTGTTATATAAATCACGAAAAAACATTGATAAATTTAAAAAATAGGTTTTGGTTTGAAAATGGTTTTATGGTTTTTCTATAAAATAGATAAACCGAATCAAACCAATACACGTTCAAAAAATTGAGATCAAATTAATTCATCAATTAATGGTTATTAATTATAAACAAAATCTACAGCACTTTTAATTTCTAAGTTATTTTCAGCCAATCGTTAGCATTTAGCAAAGAATTGTTTTTTAATTTTTAAAGTAAAGCAATTTCATTGTTTTATACAATATCTATAAATTTAATTGCAGTAAAGTTTAGAACATAGTAAAATGAAATAAAATGAAATTTTTGAAAATTGCTATCTTTATTCATATCTCTAATGTTCTTACTCTTAATCTTTGAATTATAAAAATGTAATGAATGAGTATATCAATTAATCTTGAAACTTATTGAAGCAAATAAAAAAGATAGAAATGATTTATACTAAAAAATCTTACATGAAAGGGAGATAAATAGAGATATAAGCAAACTGTGTGTATTGGTTGACATTAAAATTAAGAATGCAATACATAATCACATCATGTTTTTGCATAAATTAAAATATCTAATGGAGTAATAAATATAGGAAATATCTTTATATCCACTTATAGCTAGTATAGCATACACTTTACTGTTAGTGTGTAAAAATTGAAAGCTCAGTGAACCGTTAATTTGACTAATTTTGTAGAGCTTTTAGAACATAGATTAACATTATAGTGTATACAGTATATATTAGTAGTTTAGTTTATGGATTGAATGCATATTTAGCGTTATATTTAATGGCATGTATTTATAAGATGAATGCGTTTATGTAATTTGTTGGCATTAAAAGGCCATACGATAATGATTAGTAGTAATGCGTGGTGTACTGTACACAGTATGTTGAGTATGTTGTATATACGGTAAGAAAGAGAAGCCTATTATCATTTATATATCTTAGCATTTTGCCAACATTTGCCAACATTTGCCAGCATAAGCGAACGGATGCCAATCCCATGAGTTTTAATGTATAAGACACTGGCATCAACTCATTTGCTCACCAATTAACACAATGTCAGGATCGAAATGAGTTATCGTAAGCTAACGGCTCCCAAATGCATGCTGCGATGTGCAGACTATACTAGTGCTGATGTTAGCGAAACGTGCATTCGATACTTTGACCTGAAGGCAATAATAGCATTCAGTTTTACAACGCATCAGAGAGTTATAAAAAATGTTTGCATGATAGCTGATGGCTGATGGCTGAGCTGATGGCCTCACAGGCTTTATGTTTTATGCTACCATACCATACCAAACCAATATCTAACATACGACTATACGACTGCGATATAACTTTGCGTTATGTGTTATGCGTTACACTCCGCTGTACTGTACTGTACTGTACACTACATATGAATCTCTATTAACACATGGGAATTCAAAAATATATATACGTATAAAGATATTTATTTTTTATACCGAATAAACTGAAAAAACCAAAACTGAGAGCGACTTGAAAATAGAAATTCATAGCAAAGTTTTGAATTCTATGCGGGAGTTGTTGATGCGATCCAAATTCAAAATATTGACATTTTATCAAGACTTGCATTATTTACGCTCCAATATCTGTTTATGTATACAATTTTCTATTGGAGTTTTTGAAACAAAATATTGATAGCAATCAATGTTATTTTTATGCTCCAAAAAACTGCATCAATCATGCAGTTTATGGGGATTTTTATTCATACCGAGTTATAAACATTGTTTACCAGAAGTTTTCATGAATTTTAACTAAATTTTTACTGTTAAATATGTTGTGAAAAGTACTTTGAAAAGTATTTTTTTATTATTCCAATATCTGTGTAAGAATTTCCAGAATTGAATCGCATTTTGTAATTTGAAGTTAGTGTTAGACTGATCGCACCTTTTCACGAAAAAAGATTTATAATAAACAGCTTTTGCTCAAATATGCTTCAAATTACAGTATTTGTTCATTCTTTGTCTAATAATTATATTAATTCTATATAGAGATCTAAACTATTCATAATAGATCTTAAAAATAATTTTTCTGAATTTTTAGAAAAATTCAACGGCCATTTTTATATTACTTTAAAATTCGAATTTTGCATTTTTATACCAAAATTTAGGTAATCACTAGGAATCGGACATTTCGGTCAGAAAAATGTTTAAATAAGGTCGTTTTTCGGTTGGAATTTTCATCTAAATTCGGTTAACTATTCGGTCAAAGTTTTTACATATAAATATGTTGTAAGTTATAATCAGAGATCGGAAAATGGGGACAATATTTCGAACATTTCGGGGACACAATTGGGGACACGTATTTAATAAAAATGGGGACAAGAATGGGGATATATAAATCTGTCAAATAATTCGTTTTATATTTTGGACTAAAAAAAGTTTTTCAAAAAAATTTGAACCTAAGTTTTAAATAAATTCTTCTGTTTATATGTGGTCATACTTTAACTTTTGTGTATTTTTTTATAAGACTTACTAATGCAAACTTTTTAAAAATTATATTTTGAATTAGATTTAAAAAAAATTAATTTATTTTTCTTATTTTTATATTAAATTTTAGAAAAATGAGTAAAATGGGGACAATTCATAAATTTTCCCAACTTTGAGGATATGTTCCCTAAATGGGGACAATTTAGTAATTTTGGGGGCTATGGGGACAAATGGGGACATTGTCCCCATTTTCCGAGCTCTGGTTATAATATTATACATTTAGTGTAGTGTATACGACCAGTAGTTGTCGAACGTTGTAGGTCTCAGCGACAGGTGTTACGCGTTAACGCGTGCCACCACTGTAG